>JACRUU010000026.1:0-285000 GCA_030449085.1 Kryptopterus vitreolus | reverse complement strand
AGACATATCTATCCCTACTATGTATCAATACTAATATGGTGATTGTGTAATAGGTAGTAACTAGTGTGTGTTTTAAGAGGGGTGTTTTTACAGGCATAAATAAAGGATGTTAGTGAATGGATGATCGTCTTGAACACCACTAATTTAATATGACGCTGTCTGTTACAGTGTCGTAGAGTGGCTAGTTACATGTAACGGCGTTATCTTATGTAATTTAATTACAAAATAAAAGTAACAGTAAATCGTTACAGTTACTGAGAAAAATGTGTAATTAAATTATAGTTACTGTAGTATTATAGTTAATGTTATTATAGTAAATCCTAAAGACCAGCTTTTGATAGCACGGCTTCCGATCAGTAAACCAGGGCTTTTTTCACTGAACTATTACCTCTGCCTGGAAGATATGTTGGGATAATATCCATTGTTAAAAGTGCTGTGCCAAAAAAAATGGAATTGAAATAAAAATAATTCAACTGATTGAAATAATTTGAATGAACTGCTACTGCTTCTCTTTTCCAGCATTCATATCAAATTCTTTGAGCATCCTTAATGAGACATTAGATTCCTTCCTCTTACTCACTATAGATAAGTTAATAAACATCACAAATCTAAAGTTGCGTGTGGGTTATAATCTGCTGTGTGGAAACTCACGCAAGAGTTCACTCGAGTGCATTGAACTTCTTCCCTATGAATTCATGCGGAATGCTTGCTCCCATGCCAGGCTTCAGTGCCGTGTGTAGAGCCCATAACGAGCGTATTCATCGCAGGTATTTTATCTGGCTAAAGAACATAAAAGCCTTTACTGTTTGGACTTGGAGGTCTTAGGAGGGAGGAGAGGGGGAAAAAGCCTAAAAGGGTCAATGGTTCACCCAGGTTGTTTTTTGGCTTGAGAGAGAGAGCGAGAGAGCACCCCAGGAGGCTGACACGAAGGCTCGAGTTTCCACAGTACAGCTTGAGAGGAAAGAGGGAAAGCTTTGCTTTGACCTGGACCGACGTCTAACTAATGCTGTGCCAAGGAAACTACAAAAACCTAGTTCTTAAAACATCGTCCTCGGATCTCAAACTCTCGTACAACAAACACTGAAGAAAATAAAGCTGCCATATTCTACCAACAAGGAAGGTTCTATCCTAAGATATTGTATTTACAAGCAATATACAGTGTTACCGACCTACGTCCCGTTCCCTCCAATCGGCTTTCGTCCAAAGCCCCCTTTTTTCCCGGATAACAAGTTTGCTCCAGTTAATGTCGGGATTCGACCTTCTCGGCAGCGTCGAGCCCGGTTCCCGTCTGTCTCTCCAGGACAGTTGGTCAGTGCACATTTATTGTAAATCAGACATCCATTGGTGAACAATAGATTACTCTATTTGGTACTTAATGTGGTGCCTCGGCTAACGTCCGTTTCAACTACTGTCGCATTTTCAGCAACGGATTAACGACGTTAGCCGAGGACCTCTGAACAGCGTGCATAAATGTTTAGACATCCCCATTTGTAGGTGTTTGTAATGTAGTACAATAACAGTTTTTGTCAAATTTGTTACTGGATTCATCCCCCCCGTCTCGTAGCTTCTAACTATCTGGATTTGGTCCCAAGATTGATTACCCACTGAAGCTATGCGGGGATGTACCTGGTTAGTACCAGGATGGGAGACACTGGGAATATAGGTTTCTGCTGGTAGAGGTGTTAGTGAGGCGAGCAGGGGGCGCTTAGCCTGTGTCTGCGTGGGCCAAACACCACAGTCTATGACGGGGGACACTATACTGTGAAAAAGCACCATCTTTCGGATGAGACGAGACTCTCTGTGGTCATTAAAATCCCAGGATGTCTCTGGGAAAAGAGTAAGGCGTTTCCTCAGCATCCCGACCAAATTCACCCTCTGACCATCACGGCCTCCTAACCGTCCCCATATCTACCCGTTGGTTTCATCATTCGGTCTCCTCTACACCAGTAAGATGGTGTGTGGTGGGAGTTCTGGTGCACTATGGCTGCCGTCGCATCATCCAGGGATGCTGTACACTAGTGGTGGATGAGGAGGCGATCCCCCTCTCATAATGTAAAGCACTTTGAGTGTATATAAATGTAATGAATTATTATCTACTATCTATTAATCACCATCTTCTAGCGCTTTATCCGATCTTCCTCAGTCACGGGGAACTGTGCTATTCAGGCGTCTATTGGTATTTAGTCAGTATACACCCTGGTGGAATGTCAACCCATCTCGGGCACACACACTCACTCCCAATCACACACACATTCATACACTAGGGCAATTTTCCAAGGTGCAATCAAACCTACCGTGCAAGAGTTATGGGACTGGGGGCTTCCGGAGCACCTGAGAAAAAAACCCTGTGGCACGGGGAGAACATGCAAACTCCAAACACATGGCCGATACGGGAATTGAACCCAGACCAACTGAATGATTTTAGAAGGAGGAAGAAGAAGAGAAGGAATGAGTGAGAGAAGTTATACAGTATGAATGACGGTCGGAATGAGGGAAGGGCTGCAGGATCCCCCAGTGGAACTTAACTGAGCCTCAAATGAGTCAGAGAGTCAGTGGTGCTGTAATATGTGTAATGTAATATATGTAATATTTGTTTTCAGGCTAGAATAAAAGAGTTTTCCTCTGTCAAGCTCAACATGAAACCTTTTTATAGAATTAGAGAGAAATTCATGAGAAGAGTTCATGGCCAATGTAGGTTGGGTGTCATTTCAATTCTTATCCATTCCTAGTTTCGATTCCAAGCGGTGAACCAACCACAGATGCTTCGTCATGTTGCTTGCAACATATTAGTTTATTATGATAATTCCACTTAGCGCTGCCTCCTTTTTTTATAAACCGTAGCCACACATTTGAGAGCTTCCCGCGTTTCTGTTGGCAACGGGGGAAATAAAAGATCCAAAGTGAGCCACGAAGCCCTTAGATATAAAGGGAAACGCCGCAACATGGCCGCCGAATCGGAAGTGCACGCCCAGAATCGGAAGTTCCTATGTGTCTCGAGACTGGAGGATGCAGTCAATTTTTTATTTGTAGAGCGCTTTTTCTGCTTCTTTTTTCTCAAAGCAGCTTTACATAATACTTAATGGAACATAAAATATAATGAAAAAGAGTTCAAAAAGAGTTTAAATTGACACATAAGGTCCTGGCAGATTGAACGTGGTAAAGGTCCTGGAAGATTGGCAGGTTAGGAATTGAAGGTAGGAATTGATACTTAATCTTAAGCATCCGATCCAGAATTGGAATTTTCATGAACAAAGTAAGTTAGTTCGTTTGTTCGTTCGTTTTCTACCTCTTTATCCGATCTTCCCTCAGGGAGTCTGTGTCTATCTCGGGCGTCTATGGGCATCAAGGCAGGATACACCCTGGATGGAATGCCAACCACCGCTCTCAGTGCAAAACCCCGATACCTGGGATACTGCCACACACACATGGCAGAGACGGGAATCGAACCCTGACCCTGGCGGTGTGAGGCACCGTGCCCCTACCAAAGTCCATGAGAACACTCATTCTAACATACAACAAACCTGGAGCAGTAAAAGCATCAACACGTCATCAGTGCTGACAGGCGATCTGCGTCAAGGCCGACGTGTAATTAAATGTCTGGACAGGAATGTCATGCGCTGCGCCTAATGCATTTCAGTATCCCGGTGTGAAAGCTGGAATAGAAACTGAAGTGGTGTGTCAAGGGACGCACAAAACTCCACCACATTCCTTCATCTGCTGTAACACCAGAAACATCCTGCTGAGATCACACAACCTCGAGATTACAGTATATACACTATATATCGATTCATCGCCAAACAATACACCACGGGTTGTGCTCTAATAGGAAAATAGTCACGGAGGGGATGGTGTGATGTGGTCCGGATTTCATGTCCTGAAGTGCTTCATCCCTCTTTTATTTACCAATGATAGGAATTGTGGTTAACCATCTCACATTTAATGGTGTAGAATATCCATGGAGTTTCCTTTCTCATCAAAATAACAGCTTTTTAAAAGTCATGCTCATGAAAACCTGTGAATTTACTTTCCATTTCCATTCATTTCATAAATGTCAAATAATCTCCTTACAGGATGTTTCAACGTCAACCCATATACTGTACATTCTCAAAACGAGAGTCTGTATGGATTAGAGTCGTTCCTATAGAAACAGCTCACTTGGATTAATGCATTACTTGAGTTACCGTTATGGCTCTGTGGTAGGAGTCAAATTTTTTAATATGGATATTTAGAATTGCTATTTAATGTTTTTGAAATACAGATTAAGACTCGATTTTTACAGTTCCAATTAAATACATCTTTTACTGGAGCATTTCTTTTTTTTCCCCTGCATTTCTGTCGTTATGATCTAATAGATTGTCAGGCACTTTTCTTATACTGCTATGAATAGTTTTACCAGCTACTTTAAGCTGCTGATGTATCTCTTATTCGGAGAGCGAGAGGGGAAAAAAACGCTTTCTGGTCAAAGCTGAAGATGACGCTTTGTGTCTGATTCCACGGTTGCACATGTGTCTAACTGAGACACAGCAGTGGATACGCCTACAGCGCCTGTGTGTGTGTGTGTGTGTTTCTGCGAGACTATTGGCAGGAAGGAATTTAACACGTTCATACATTATGCTACAATTTAGAGCAGCTGAGAACAAGTGGCACATAATAAAGAATGTTCACAAGAATGTTCAAAAGGCGTCATAATAATATATTAAACATCAATCTGTTCCTGAACGAGGATTACGCTGTCGGGATTCAGAAAGAGGCTACGTCAGGGAGGGTGGTGCTTCGACTGAGTTAGTCACGACTCCTCAGTGCATCACAAGCAACAGGGCAATAGACGGCAATCAAGCTGTGTGTGTGTGTGTGTGTGTGTGTGTGTATAGCTAAGTAGCGTGGTCACCATCCCCCTGCATCCCCCTTCACATTTTATCCACTGTATAATGCCAGAGACTGACCTGTAGAGACAAATTCACATGTAATCACTGAATGGCCTGCAATTATGACCGATTAAGTGTGTGTGTTTGTGTGTGTGTGTGAGAGAAGGGGAGGATGACTAGAAGAGCATAACAAAGAGGGGCTGGACTCCATCGTCAGGCAGTGTTGGAAAATTGCCATGTGTACGGTGAATGATCGAATCAATGCAAAACCTTCTACAAGAAAAACAAGACAAAATGTTTCTTAATTCCTCCTGTGTATTGTGTTACTGACGTGGGTGAAATATGAGATCACGAGGCTGCAAAGAGAAAATGAGGCATATGATAGTGCTATGGGAGGTGGTGGCTTAGTGTAAGGTGTTGGCCCTCTGGACCAGAAGATCACAGGTTCAAACCCCCACCACCACCAAGCTCCACTAGTGGGCCCTTGAGCAAGGCCCTTACCCTCAATGTGCTTAGATGTAAGTCCGGCTCTGGATAAGGGCGTCTGCCAAATGCCGTAAATGTAAATGTAAATATAAGTGATCTCACACTCAAAAGAAGAAGATTTCATTGTTTTATCCTGTTGGTATGTTGAAGTTTTCTATGAGAGCATGCTTAGTGAACAGTGCCGCGTTAATCAGGACCATCGTGCAGTTCTCTTTGGGCTTAAACTCTACCAGAATGCAGTTACTCCTAATACACTATTCTTTTCATCTCGTAGCTTTTCTCTCATTTGGACTGGGGCATCAGATTTCAGCCTTTATAACACTTGTTGCTGGGAATCAAAGGTATCTGGCGTAAAACACATGCAATGTACACCGAGGTTACACTGCAGCGTATAATCCATTCTGCTTGAAGGCTGTTATTTTAACCAACAACTCTTTCTGTGCTGCTGTGACAACCTTTCCTACAGCTCCATCCACCTTTCCTCACATACTTTCCACAGCTCCACCACCTTTCCTGCAGCTCAAACGATCACCGTTTCCTGCGCTTCATCCCCTTTCCTACAGCTCTCCATGTTCCGGGACTACACTCCATCCACCTTTCCTGCAGCTCCATCCACCTTTCCTACAGCTCCATCCACCTTTCCTACAGCTCCATCCACCTTTACTACAGTTCCATTTACTTTCCTACTCCATCCACCTTTACTACTACCTTTCCTGCACTCCATCCCCTTTCCTACCTTTCCTATGACAAACCCCATCCACCTTCCTACTGCCAAACACTTTCTGTCCGTGCTACATCTACCTCCTTTATCCACCTCCACCTTTCCTCCATCTACCTTTCCTGCAGCTCCATCCACCTTTCCTACCATCAACAATCCGACATTTACTAACAAGCTCCTGCGCACCGGTGGGTCCTACAGCTCCATCCACCTTTGCTTCAGCTCCATCCACCTTTACTACAGCTCCATCCACCTTTCCTACAGCTCCATCCACCTTTCCTACAGCTCCATCCACCTTTCCTACAGCTCCATCCACCTTTACTACAGCTCCATCACCTTTAGGGGCTCGGTCCCCACTCCAATCCCCTGTCTCTAGGCAGCTCGCATCTACCTATTCCTACAGGGCCGTAGCCATCTCACCTCTATCCTACAACTCCTCCACCTTTTCCTGCAGCTCTCATTTACCTATGGCCCATAACAAGCCTCCCAATACCACCTTTACCTAACAGCTCCATCGACTTTCTACAGGCTCCATCGGGCCCTTCCTACAGCTCCATCCACCTTTTCCTACAGCTGGCCAGTGGCCACCTGTGTTCGAATAACAGCTCCAGGTCCACCTTACTCCATACAGGGCTTCATCCACCTGTTCACCTACAGCGTCCAAGTCCATCACTTCGTACATGCTCGAGCAAACCCATCCACCTTTCGGCTACAACGTGCACACCTAGCGGGTTCAGCTACTGCTCCATCTACCTTTACTACAGCTCCATCCACCTTTCCTACAACTCCATCCACCTTTCCTGCAGCTCCATCCACCTTTCCTACAGCTCCATCCACCTTTCCTACAGCTCCATCCACCTTTCCTACAACTCCATCCACCTTTCCTACAGCTCCATCCACCTTTCCTACAGCTCCATCCACCTTTCCTACAGCTCCATCCTACCTTTCCTACAGTCCATCCACCTTTCCTGCAGCGGGGGGGGATCCACCCACCTTTCCCTACTGCTCCATTTACCTTTTCTACAGCTCCATCCACCTTTCCTGCAGCTCCATCCACCTTTCCTACAGCTCCATCCACCTTTCCTACAGCTCCATCCACCCTTCCTACAGCTCCATCCACCTTTCCTACAACTCCATCCACCTTTACTACAGCTCCATCCACCTCCACCTTTCCTACAGCTCCATCCACCTTTCCTACTGCTCCATCCACCTTTCCTACAGCTCCATCCACCTTTCCTACATCCACCTTTCCTGCTCCATCCACCTTTCCTACAGCTCCATCCACCTTTCCTACTGCTCCATCACCTTTCCTGCTCCAGCTCCATCCACCTTTCCTACAGCTCCATCCACCTTTCCTACAGCTCCATCCACCTTTCCTACAGCTCCATCCACCTTTCCTACAGCTCCATCCACCTTTCCTACAGCTCCATCCACCTTTACTACAGCTCCATCCACCTTTCCTACAGCTCCATCCACCTTTCCTACTGCTCCATCCACCTTTACTACAGCTCCATCCACCTTTACTACTGCTCCATCCACCTTTCCTACTGCTCCATCCACCTTTCCTACAGCTCCATCCACCTTTCCTACTGCTCCATCCACCTTTCCTACTGCTCCATCCACCTTTCCTACTCCATCTACCTTTCCTACAGCTCCATCCACCTTTACAGCTACAGCTCCATCCACCTTTCCTACACCTTTCCTACAGCTCCATCCTACAGCCTACAGTTCCTACAGCTCCATCCACCTTTCCTACAGCTCCATCCACCTCCACCTTCCTACAGCTCCCATCCACCTTTCCTACAGCTCCATCCTCCTTTCCTACAGCTCCATCCACCTTTCCTTCAGCTCCATCCACCTTTCCTACATCCACCTTTCCTACAGCTTCATCCACCTTTCCTACAGCTCCATCCTCCTTTCCTACAGCTCCATCCACCTTTCCTACAGCTCCATCCACCTTTCCTACAGCCCCATCCACCTACCTTCCAACCAGCCCCCCCCTACATCCCCCTTTCCTACAGCTCCATCCACCTTTCCTACTGCTTTTTACCGCGCTACAGGTCAGACTTAGCTTTCATGGTTTGTCCTGCTCTCTGATTTTCCAGTTACCTTTTTGGACCTACTGCTCCACCCACCTTTCCTACTGCTCCATCCACCTTTCCTACTGCTCCATCCACCTTTCCTACTGCTCCATCCACCTTTCCTGCAGCTCCATCCACCTTTCCTACACCTCCATCCACCTTTCCTACAGCTCCATCCACCTTTCCTACAACATCCCGCTCCATCCACCTTTCCTCCATCACCTTTGCCTACCTCCATCCTCCTACCTCCACCTTCCTACAGCTCCCTTTCCTACAGCTCCACCTTTCCTACCTCCCCATCCACCTTTCCTACAGCTCCATCCACCTTTCCTACTTCTCCATCCACCTTTACGCTCCATCCACCTTTCCTACCTCCATCCACCTTTCCTACTGCTCCATCCACCTTTCCTACAGCTCCATCCACCTACCTTTCCTACAGCTCCATCCACCTTTCCTACAACTCCATCCACCTTTCCTGCAGCTCCACCCCCCTTTCCTACAGCTCCATCCACCTTTCCTACAGCTCCATCCACCTTTCCTACAGCTCCATCCACCTTTCCCTACAGCTCCATCCACCTTTACCTACAGCTCCATCCACCTTTACTACAGCTCCATCCACCTTTACTACAGCTCCATCCACCTTTACTACAGCTCCATCCACCTTTCCTATCCACTCCATCCCCCTTTCCTACAGCTCCATCCACCTTTCCTACAGCTCCAGCCATCCACCTTCCACCTTTCCTACAGCTCCATCCACCTTTCCTACTGCTCCATCCACCTTTCCTACAGCTCCATCCACCTTTCCTACAGCTCCATCTACCTTTCCTACAGCTCCATCCACCTGACGTTCTTCACGACTGCTGTTTCCAGCCACGACTTTCCGTACTGTCCATCCATTTACCTTTGCGGGGGTCGAACACGCCAGCCAACCGTGCCGGGCAGCGGCCATCCCCCGGCCGACAGCGCCAGTCCCCGTGCGCTATACAGTCGGCACCTTTCCGACTGCTCCACCAACCTTTCCTGACAGCTCATCACCTAGTTACGTCCTACAGCTCAATCCACTTTCCTACCAGGCTCCATCCACCTTTCCTCAGCTCCATCCCACCCTTCCCTTTCCTGCAGGCTCCATCCCTTACTTACAAGCTCCCTCCACCTCCTACAGTTCACATCACCTTTTCCCTGGAGCTCCATCCACCTTTCCTTCAGCTCCATCCACCTTTCCTACAGCTTCATCCACCTTTCCTACAGCTCCATCCATGTTTACTACAGCTCCATCCACCTTTACTACTGCTCCATCCACCTTTACTACAGCTCCATCCACCTTTACTACAGCTCCATCCACCTTTACTACAGCTCCATCCACCTTTACTACAGCTCCATCCACCTTTACTACAGCTCCATCCACCTTTACTACAGCTCCATCCACCTTTCCTACAGCTCCATCCACCTTTATTACAGCTCCATCCACCTTTCCTACAGCTCCATCCACCTTTACTACAGCTCCAGTGACCAACTTCGCAAACCCAGCTCCATCCACCTTTCCTACAGCTCCATCCTCCTTTCCTACAGCTCCATCCACCTTTACTACTGCTCCATCCACCTTTCCTACAGCTCCATTCACCTTTACTACAGCTCCATCCACCTTTACTACAGCTCCATCCACCTTTACTACAGCTCCATCCACCTTTACTACAGCTCCATCCACCTTTACTACAGCTCCATCCACCTTTACTACAGCTCCATCCACCTTTACTACAGCTCCATCCACCTTCCCCCTCTTGTACCCCCCCGTATTCCCCCCGGTCCCCTTCACCTACCCAACGCTTTCCTACATGGGGTCAATCCACCTTTCTACCACAGCTCATCCACCTTTCCTACAGCCCATCCACATTCACCCTTCCTGCAGCTCCATCCACCTTTCTGACAGCAGGCTCCTCCAACCTTTTCCGTACAGCTCGTCCACCTGACTTCCCTAAAGCGCTCCATCCAACCTTGCCTACAGCTGCCATCCACCCTTCCTTTCCTACAGCTCCATCCACTCTGCCTTACAGCTCCATCTACAGATTTCCTACAAGCTCCATCGCCACTTTCTACAGCTGACACATCACACCTACCTACAGCTCCATCCACCTTTCATAATGCTCAAATCAGTTTCTCCTTTTACTACAGCCATCACCTTCTACAGCTCCATCCACCATGTTCCTACTGCTCCATCCACCTTTCCTACAGCTTTCCAACAGCTCCATCCACCTTTCCTACAGCTCCATCCACCTTTCCTACAGCAGCTCCATCCACCTTTCCTACAGCTCCATCTACCTTTCCTACAGTTCCATCCACCTTTCCTACTGCTCCATCCACCTTTCCTACTGCTCCATCCACCTTTACTACAGCTCCATCCACCTTTACTACAGCTCCATCCACCTTTACTACAGCTCCATCCACCTTTACTACAGCTCCATCCACCTTTACTACTGCTCCATCCACCTTTACTACAGCTCCATCCACCTTTCCAACAGCTCCATCCACCTTTCCTACAGCTTCATCCACCTTTCCTACAGCTCCATCCTCCTTTCCTACAGCTCCATCCACCTTTCCTTCAGCTCCATCCACCTTTCCTACAGCTTCATCCACCTTTCCTACAGCTCCATCCCCCTTTCCTACTGCTCCATCCACCTTTCCTACTGCTCCATCTACCTTTACTACAGCTCCATCCACCTTTCCTACTGCCCCATCCACCTTATACTGATCCATCCACCATTTTACCTACTGCTACCAATCACCTTTCCTACAGCCCATTTTCCACTTTACTACAGCTCCATCCACCTGTCTACTGCTCATCCACCTTTTACTTACAGCCACCACATCCACGCTTCACCAAAGCTCCCATCCACCTTTTCCTACCAGCTCCATCGCCCCTTCCTACTGCTCCATCCACTTGCCTACTGCTCCATCCAGCCTTTCCTACAGCTCCCATCCACCTTGTCCTTACGGCTCACATCCACCTTTTTCTACGCTCCTCCACACTTTCCTACTTGCTTTCCACCTTGCCTACGCTTTTCAATCCACCTTTCTAATGCTCACCATATACCTTTTGCAAGCTCCAGCACCCCTTTCAAACACCTCCAATCTACCTTTCTGAGCTCTCATCCAAGCGTTCTACAGCTCCATTCTACAGCGTCCTTACAGCTCCATCCACCTTTCCTACAACTCCATCTACCTTTCCTGCAGCTCCATCCACCTTTCCTACACCTCCATCCACCTTTCCTACACCTCCATCCACCTTTCCTACACCTCCATCCACCTTTCCTGCAGCTCCATCCACCTTTCCTACAGCTCCATCCACCTTTCCTACAGCTCCATCTACCTTTCCTACAGCTCCATCCACCTTCCCTACAGCTCCATCCACCTTTCCTACAACTCCATCCACCTTTACAGGGACACTGCTCCATCCACCTTTACTACAGCTCCATCCACCTCTACTACAGCTCCATCCACCTTTACTACAGCTCCCTCCACCTTTCCTACAGCTCCATCCACCTTTCCTGGAGCTCCATCCACCTTTCTTGGAGCTCCATCCACCTTTCCTACAGCTCCATCCACCTTTACTACAGCTCCATCCACCCTTACTACACCTTTCCTACAACTCCATCCACCTTTACTACAGCTCCATCCACCTTTACTTCCCAGCTACAGCTCCATCCACCTTTACTACAGCTCCATCCACCTTTACTACAGCTCCATCCACCTTTACTACAGCTCCATCCACCTTTACTACAGCTCCATCCACCTTTACTACAGCTCCATCCACCTTTACTACAGCTCCATCCACCTTTACTACAGCTCCATCCACCTTTACTACAGCTCCATCCACCTTTCCAACAGCTCCATCCACCTTTCCTACAGCCCCATCCACCTTTCCTACAGCCCCATCCACCTTTCCTACAGCCCCATCCACCTTTCCTACAGCCCATCCACCTTTCCTACAGCCCCATCCACCTTTCCTACAGCCCATCTACCTTTCCTACAGTTTCATCACTTTCCTCTGCTCCACCCACCTTTCCTACAGCTCCATCCACCTTCCTACAGCTCCATCCACCTTTCCTACAACTCCATCCACCTTTACTACAGCTCCATCCACCTTTACTACAGCTCCATCTACCTTTACTACAGCTCCATCCACCTTTACTGCTCCATCTACCTTTACTACAGCTCCATCCACCTTTACTACTGCTCCATCCACCTTTACTACAGCTCCATCCACCTTTACACAGCTCCATCCACCTTTACTACAGCCCATCCACCTTTACTACAGCCCATCCACCTGTGTTCCTATCCATCCACCTTTCCTACATCTCCATCCACCCCATCCACCTCCAGGGGGTTTCCACAGCTCCATCCACCTTTCCTACAGCATCATCCACCTTTCCTACTGCTCCATCCATGTTTACTACAGCTCCATCCACCTTTACTACTGCTCCATCCACCTTTCCTACAGCTCCCTCCACATCCCACAGCTCCATATTACCCTTCACTCCATCCTCCTTTCCTACTGCGCCATCCACCTTTCCTACAGCCCAGCTCCTCCTTCAGCTCCATCCCCTTTCCTACCGCTTCATCCTGCCTTTCCTACAGCTCCATCCTCCTTTCCTACAACTCCATCCACCTTTCCTTCAGCTCCATCCATCCGGTGCCTTTCCTACAGCTTCATCCACAGTTTCCTACTGCTCCATCCTCCTTTCCACACCTTTCCTACTCCATCCACCTTTCCTTCAGCTCCATCCACCTTTCCTACATCCACCTTTCCTACACTTCATCCACCTTTCCTACACTCCATCCTCCTTTCCTACAGCTCCATCCACCTTTCCTGCAGCTCCATCCACCTTTCCTACAGCTCCATCCACCTTTCCTACAGCTCCATCCACCTTTCCTACACTCCATCCACCTTTCCTACACTCCATCCACCTTTCCTACACCTCCATTACCTCCACCACACTCACAATACACTCCATCCACCTTTCCTACGCTCCAGTCTCTATTTTTGTGTTTGTAAAGTTTCACATTGGGACGAATAAAAGATGTATGTGTATATATGTATGGAAGCATGCATGGTATGAATGAATGCAGGCACCTTTGAATGTATGCCCACAATGTATGGTACATGTATATATGGTATGAACATATGCATGTAAATGAATGTATGTATGAATGCCAGCATGAATGTTTGAATGGATGCATGCATGTATGTACAATGTATGCATGTATGTATGATGTATGAATGTGTTCATGTATGAATGTATGCATGCATGTATGTATGAATGTATGTATACATGCATGAATGTTTGAATGTGTCCATGTATGTATGTATGTATGTATAAATTTTATGGATGGATGATTATGTATGTTGCATATGCATGCATGTTGAGTTTGTATGGATGTATGCTATGTTGGATGTATGCATGCATGAATGTTTGAATTGTTCAATGTAGTTGTATGACATTATAAAATTGGTTCAATGGTATGATTAGTCTGTATGCATGCATGCATGCATGAATGTTTGAATGTATGCATGCATGAATGTACATATGTATGAATGCATGTATGTATAAACGTGTTCATGTAAGTACGTATGTATGGTCTTGTATGTATGTATGTATGTATGTATGTAAATGTAAGTAAGTGTTGTTCATGTATAATGTATGTACTTATTATGTAGGTAGTATGGATGTATGTATGTATGTATAAACAGTGTTTTTTCCTGTAT
The DNA here is from genome assembly GCA_030449085.1 of Kryptopterus vitreolus. Taxonomy (NCBI): domain Eukaryota; kingdom Metazoa; phylum Chordata; class Actinopteri; order Siluriformes; family Siluridae; genus Kryptopterus; species Kryptopterus vitreolus. Next base: position 271,089 of record JACRUU010000026.1, on the reverse strand, counting down.
GAAATTAGTACGATGAGGAATGATGTTCATGGATGTAGGTTGGTATGCATTGTAAGCATGGTATATATGTATGAAGGTGGTTCATGGTGACTTGAAGGTATGACGTATGTTGTGTATGGGGGTCAGGTAATTGAATGTATCATGCATGTATGTATGTTGAATGTGTTCAATGTATTGGTCATGTATTGTAAGCTATGTATGTATGTAATGAAATGTGTTCATGTATGTAGGTATGTATGCATGTAAGATGTATCTTAGTGTATGAATGTGGTGTCATGTCTGTGGGTAGGTATGTATGTAGTCGAATGGATGTAGATTGTGTTTGTTTGTATGTATGTATGCATGTATGCATGTATATATGTATGAATGTGTTCATGTATGTGTGTATGTATGTATGAATGTATGCATGTATGTATGAATGTATGTATGTATAAATGTATGTATGAACTAGGTTGCATGTATGAGATAGTATGCTACGTAGTAGAATGTATGAATGTTTGTGTGTTTGTGTGTGTGTATATATGTATGTGTGTATGTATGTTTGAATGTATGTATGTATGTATGCATGTATGTATGAATGTATGTATACATGCATGAATGTTTGAATGTGTCCATGTATGTATGTATGTATGTATGTATGAGCATGTTTGAATGTTAGGTATTATGAAGTGAATGTCAAGGAAGGTTGAATGCCATGGTCCACATTATGTAAGTATGTATGTAGGTTATTGTTTCAATGCATGAAATGTAGTACAAGTATTGTATGGAGTATGCTGTTGTATGTATTAAAAACGTGTGTATCCGTATGAATGTAGTAAGTAATGTAGGGAATGTGTTTATGGACGTATGTATGTATGTATGCAGTGACTAAGGCATGTAATATATGTAATGAATGTGTTCATGTATTGAATGTATGTAATGTATGTATGGTATGTATGTGTCATGATATGAATGTGGTATCTATGATGTATGATATGTATGAATGTGGTACAGTATGAATGTAAGTATACGTGTGATGTAGCTGTATATAGGTATGAATTTGGTTCAATTGCTACTGTATGCATGTAAATGCAGCTATATATGTCATGAATGTGTTCATGTACTGTGTGTTTGTATGGATGCGATGTAATGAAAAGGTTACATGAATGTATGTATGCATGTATGTATGTATAGAAAAAAATGTTTCATGTTATGAGTAGTATGTATGTAAGTATGTATGATATGTGTTCCATGTATGTTGTCGTATGTATATGCATGTATGAATGTGTTCAATGTAACATGTATGTATGATGTATGTAGTAGAACAATTTATGTTCATAATGAATGATGTACGTGCCACCCCATACTATGTGTATGTATGAAATGTGTTCATGGATGTGTGTATATTATAGTATGTATGGATTATGAATGTGTTCTGTATGTCGTATTGTATTTATGATGATAAGCAGTATATATTGTATGAATGTTTCATGTATGTGTGAGATGTATGTATCTATGTATGCATGCATCGATGTATGTATGTACTGTATGTATGCATGTATGAAAGTATGTATGTATGTATGTATTTGAATGGTTAATGTATGTAATGTATGTATTGCATGTAACATGTATGTATGTATGTATGTTTGTTTGTATGTATGTATGTATGTATGAATGTTATGTATGTATGTATGTATGAATGAGGTTTTCATGTATGAAAGTATTGTGTACTATGTAGGTATGACTTGTGTTCAGTTTGAAGGTATGGTAGATGTATGTATGTATGTCTGACTGGGGTCCACTGTATTTGTGTGTGTAAGTATGTATGTATGTATGTATGAATGTGTTCATTTATTTTTGTGGGGTGTTTATGATGTATGTAAGTCACGGGAAGTGTTCCACCCAATGTATGAAATGTTGTAGTATGGATGAATTTATGTATGAATGTTGTTCATGTATGTGTGTATGTAGGTGTATGTATGAATGTGTTCATGTATGTATGTATGTATGTATGTATTTTGTATGTATGTGTGTGTATGTATGTATGTATGTATGTATGTATGTATGTATGTATGTGTTATACATGTATGTATGTATGCATGTATGTATGTATGAATGTGTTTCATGTATGATGTATGTACGTATATGAATGTATGTATATGTATGTATGAAATGTGTCATGTGTTGTTCATGTATGTGTGTATGTATGTATGTATGAATGTGGTTCATGTTTTAATGTATGTGCATGTATTATGTGTTTCATGTATGAATGTTTCATGTAATGAATGTAGGTACATGTATGTATAGATGTGGTTCATGTATGTTCATGTATGTTGTAGGTCATGTATGTATTATTAATTGTTTCATGTGTCATGTATGTAAATGTATTGTACATATGTATGTATGTATGTATGAATGTGTTCATGTATGTGTGTATGTATGTATGTATGTGTTCAGTGAATGTGTATGTATGTATGTATGTTATGTATGTATGTATGCATGTATGTATGTATGTATGTATGTGTTCATGTATGAATGTATGTATATGTATGTATGTATGTATGTGTCATGTATGTGTGTATGTATGTATGTATGTATGTATGATGTATGTGTTGATCATGTATGTATGTATGTATGTATGAATGTGTTCATGTGTTCATGTATGTATGTATGCATGTATGATATGTATGAATGTATGTATTTATGTATGAATGTGTTCATGTATGTATGTAAAATGTGTTCATATGTATGTCATGTGTTCATGTATGAATGTATGTACGTATGTATGTATGATGTATCATGTGTTCATGTATCTATGCATGTATGTATGTATGTATGAATGTGTGTTCTGATGAATGTATGTGTATGTATGGTATGTATGTGTGTTCATGTATGTATGTATGTATGTATGTATGTAATGTGTTGAATAATGCATGTGTTGTAACATGTTCTGTAATGTAATGTACGTATGTATGTATGTATGTATGTAAGTTCATGTATGTGTGTGTATGTATGTATGTATGTATGTATGTATGTCATGTATGAATGTGTTTCATGTATGTATGTATGTATGTATTCATGTATGTGTATGTATGTATGAATGTGTTTTCATGTATGTGTGTATGTAATGTATGTATTGTATGTATGTATGTGTTCATGTATGTATGAATGTGTTCATGTATGTATGTATGGTATGTAATGTGTTCATGTATGTATGTATGTATGTATGTGTTCATGTATGATGTAGTTCATGTATGGATGTATGTTATGTATGTGAATGTGGGTTGTGTACATGTATGTATGTGTATGTATGTATGTATGTATGTATGCTGTATGTATGTATGAATGTGTTCATGTATGAATGTATGTATGCATATGTATGTATGTATGATGTAATGTGTTCATGTATGTGTGTATGTATGTATTAATGTGTTCATATTTTGTATGTATGTATGTATGTATGTATGTATGTGTTCATGTATGAATGTATGTATGTATGTTGTTCATGTATATGTACATGTATGTATGTATGTGTTTCATGTATGTATGTATGTATGTATGTATGTATGTATGTAGGTCGCATGTTGTTTAATGTATCATGTAAGCTGTAATGTATGTATGTTATGTAATGGAAAACGTATGTATGTATGTATGTATGAATGTATGTAGGTCTGTATGAATGTATGTATGTATGTATGGAATGTGTTCATGTATGTATGTATGAATGTATGTACATGTATGTATATTATGTGTATGGTATGTTAATGTATGTATGAAGTGTTCATTTGTGTGTGTATGTAGGTGTATGATGTGTTCATGTATGAATGTATGTATGTATGTATGTATGTGTTCATGTATGATGATGTATGTATGTATGTATGTATATATGGAATGTATGTTATGTATGTATGTATGTGTTCATATGTATGTATGTATGTATGTATGTATGTATGTAGGTGTTCGTGTTCATGTATGAATGTATGTATGTATGTATGTATGTAAGCATGTATGTATGTAAATGTGTTCATGTATGTATGTATGTATGTATGTATGAATGTGTTCATGTATGTCATGTATATATGTATGAATGTGTTCATGTATGAATGTATGTATGTATGTATGAATGTATGTTATGTATGGCATGTATGTATGTATGTATGTATGTATGTATGTATGTATGTATGTATGTATGTATGTATGTATGTATGAATGTGTTCATGTATGTATGTATGATGTGTTCATGTATGTATGTATGAATGTGTTCTGTGTTCATTTATGTATTATGTAAATTTGTTCATGTATGAATGTATGTACATATGTATTATGTATGAATGTGTTCATGTATGTGTGGTATGCATGTGGTATGTATAATGTGGTTATGTATGAATGTATGTACGTATGTATGTATGTATGAAGTGTTCATGTATGTATGTATGATGTATGTGTTCATGTATGTATGTATGAATGTTCATGTTGAATGTATGTACATGTATGAATGTATGTACATATGTATGTATGTATGTGTGTTCATGTATGATGTATGTATGTATGTATGTATGTATGTATGTATGTATGTATGTGTTCATGTGTTCATGTGTGTATGTATGTATGTATGTATGTGTTCATGTATGTATGTATGTATGTATGTATGAATGGTTCATGTATGTGTATGTATGTATGTAGAATGTTCATGTATGTAGTATGTATGTATGTATGTATGTATGATGTTATGTATGTATGGACTGTTATGTATGTATGATGTGTCATGTGGGATGTGTATGTATGTATGTATGTATGAATGTGTTCATGTATGAATGTATGTATGTATGTATGTATGTGTGTATGTATGTATGTTGTTCATGTATGATGTATGTGTCATGTATGAATGTATGTATGATGTATGTATGTAATGTGTATGAATATGTTCATGTATGAATGTATGTGTATGTACATATGTATGTATGTATGTATGTATGTATGAATGTGTTCATGTATGTGTGTATCTGTGCATATACAGTGGTGTGAAAACGTTTTTTTTTATTCTTTTGCATGTTTGTCACACAAAATGTATCATCGAACACATTTTAATATTAGTCAAAGATAACACAAGTAAACATAAAATGCAGTTTTTAAATGAATTTTTTATTATTTAGTGAGAGAAAAAATAAAATCCAAACCCACATAGCCCTGTGTGAAAAAGTAATTGCCCCTGCACCTAATAACTGGTTGGGCCACCCTTAGCAGCAATAACTGCAATCAAACGTTTGCGATAACTTGCAACAAGTCTTTTACAGCGCTCTGGAGGAATTTTGGCCCACTCATCTTTGCAGAATTGTTGTAATTCAGCTTTATTTGAGGGTTTTCTAGGGTTTTCATTGAACTAGCATTCTTAAGGTCATGCCACAGCATCTCAATGGGATTCAGGTCAGGACTTTGACTAGGCCACTCCAAAGTCTTCATTTTGTTTTTTTTCAGCCATTCAGAGGTGGATTTGCTGGTGTGTTTTGGGTCATTGTCCTGCTGCAGCACCCAAGATCGCTTTAGCTCGAGTTGACGAACAGATGGCCGGACATTCTCCTTCAGGATTTTTTGGTAGACATTAGAATTCATGCTTCCATCTATCACAGCAAGCCTTCCAGGTCCTGAAGCAGCAAAACAACCATGTTTTTGCCATTTGTGTATAATGGCTCTCACTGTGGTTCGCTGGAGTCCCAAAGCTTTAGAAATGGCTTTATAACCTTTACCAGACTGATGGATCTCAATTACTTTTGTTCTCATTTCTTCCTGAATTTCTTTGGATCTTGGCATGATGTCTAGCTTTTGAGGTGCTTGTATGTATGTATTCATGTATGAATGTATCTATGTATGAATGTGTTCATGTATGTATTTATGTGCTCATGTATGTATGAATGTATGCCTGCATGAATGTTTGAATGTATGCATGTATGTATGCACGAATGCCTGCATGAATGTATGTATATATGTATGTATGAACGTATGTATGCATATATGTATGAATGCCTGCATGAATTTATGTATGTATGCATATATGTATGAATGCCTGCATGAATGTATGTATGAATGCCTGTATGTATTAATGTATATATGCATAAATATTTGAATGTATGTATGCATATATGTAGCACCAACAGTCGTATTCAAAGGATGGACATGGCTGGGAAATATAATTCTTTTATGGGGTCAATGCTTCATTAGAACCTTAAAGGCACAGAACTGTATGCTTGCTGGTGCTTTATATAGCCTTATAAGCTGTAAAATGTACAAGGTGCTGCTCATATTTTGCAGCTGTTATTCAGTTACTGTCACGGGTTACATTTCAGATGACTCATATGAAGGAAACATGTCCCAGGAGGGGGACAGCACTAGCTTGTTATCTGTAGTAAAGCCTGTTTAAAGTACATATGAGTTCCTGCACACGTCTCCAGTTTCTACCTGCACACTGAGTGTGAACATTTGCCATTCAAGTTAAAGTACAAATTAGTAAAAAGTTCATCCAGGCGTACGACTTTATGGCAACATTGTGTTGGTCCCACCATTTGTTGCTAAAACAGACTTGACCAATCAAGCATTCAATTCTTCAGCATTTTAAGCTACAGTAGCTCGTCAAGGACAGCCTTCGCACCACACTTACATTAATGTAATGCCCATGACTCAGTTGGTGGCTCACCACTCTTCCTTCCATGGACTAGTTTTGACCACCGTGGACCAGGAACAGCCCACACGAGCTGCAGTTTTGGAGGTCGTCTAGACATCACCATATGATCCATACAGGTGCCCCAATTTTATTGCTTCTAACAAAAATGTTCACTTGCCCAATACTATATCCACTCACAGGTGTAGTGATAGTGTTATTCACACACTATCATAATGTTATCCCTGATCGGTGTATGTTGTGTATGTCATAAACTCCATTCACCAATCATTCATGATTACAAACCTGGTAGACTTAGTTATATTTAACAAACCAGCTTGTTTGTATATAACAGAGTTAACCTGAGGAAAGTCGACTGAAATCCATGATGAATCCTGTGAATCCACCACGATGCTGAGGGCCGAGGTGTTGGGAGACTCGGCAGAGAACGACTGCATCGCAGCACCAAGTGTGCAGTCAGGGGAATAGACTGATTTTCACATATAGAAAGCACATAATAGGTGAAAGGCTTGGCATTAAAAAATCCCAGTTGGGAGAAATCAAGTGCAGCTAAAAGTGAAGAAGCTCAGCTGTCACAGTGAATAGAGCTGCAGAACCAGAGGCGACGAGAGAGAGAGAGAGAGATGACTCTGAGACCGAGAGCGCCGAAGATGGCAGGCTCCGAGACCCCCGAAGAGTGACTCGACCGAGGGGAGTGACTCGGAGGAGAGAGAGAGAGAGAGGAGGGGGGGGTGGCTGGTCCATACAATAAGGTTGGTCCATACAATAATAATGCAAAGCTTGACACTGCATTCCAAGTCTGGGCATTTATCATTTTACACTGCTACTCCTGAGGGACATCCCAAAGCCATAACTGTACAATAATAAAGGAAATGCACAGAGAGTCGGGGCAGACCTGAACCAAATTCACAAAGATCGCAACTCGACTACGACTCCGCACTCAGCAGAATTATCAGGTATAAATAAGTCTTTGAATGAAAGATCTCATTTTAACGTAGCTCCCAAACCTCACACTCCATCCCACAGAGGACGACGTGGGACAGCGGTGAGGAGACTAGCGGTGTGAATAATTCGGCTGCTAATATGAACGTTAGCATTCTCTGATGCAGACATCTGCACAGATGGGAGAGATGAAGCTGCAGCTGCCGCTGTCCATCCCTCTGAATCAGAACACGGCACTCAACAAGTGTGTGTGTGTGTGTGTGTGTGTGTGTGTGTGTGTGTGTATGAAATCCTCACTTTTTACACACTATTTGTTAAAGAGGTGTATTTAAGTGGTTAAATGCATCCCAAAAGTCACATGATTATACACATATCAGTTGAAAATGCAACACACACAATGAAACACTGTAAAATGTTACCAAAAAAAATGCATATAGAGTATTTTTGTAAAGTATCACATGAGCAGAGTCTTTAAAAAGAAAAGGTGAGTAGCACAGAGTAGAAACAGAACATGTCATTATCAGTAATCTCCAGTCCTCATGTGCAGTGCGTCACCTCTGTGCCTGCCAGAAGTGCACAGCGCACGCTTCCGTTATACTTTATTGATGTAGCCTTCTTTGATCAGGAAGTCGTATATTTTGCGCGTCTTGTTCACGTCTATCTTGATGAGCGAGCGAGCCTGTGCCAGTCGGAGGCCGCCCTGCCGCTGGCACTCGTTCAGCAGGGCTTGTTTGTACTCGAGGTAAGCACCGGGCACGAGCCGAACAACCTGGCAGAGCTAAGCACAGAGAGATACAAAACAATTATTTTACTGTTACTCTTTTAATGATGCAGTACTGGGACAAAGTAGCAGCAGCACAAAAGCACATACCCTAGGGGAAAAACCTAGGAAAACAAATCAGGGCATGCTGTACAACAAAAGAATCAATAATGCACTGCTGGGATGTGACCGTTATAACTGTATGCCCTTAAATGTCTTACATCCCAATACTACAGGAACATTCTAATGGTGCTTTTTTAAAAAAAAAAAAGATTTATAAGTAATACACCCGTGGAAGGCCACAGTGGTTTAATGGTTAACATGTTCACCTCACACCTCCAAGATCCGGGTTCGATTCCCGTCTCGGCCATGTGTGTGTGTGGAGTTTGTGCATGTTCTCCCAGTGCATCAGGGGGTTTTTCTCCGGGTTCTCCGGTTTCCTCCCCCGGTCCAAAAACATGCACGGTAGGTTGATTGGCACCTTGGAAAAATTGTGCCTTGTGTGTGTGTGTGCTTCCTGCAATGGGTTGGCATTCCATCCAGGGTGTATCCTGCCTTAATGCCCATAGACGCCTGAGATAGACACAGACTCCCCGTGACCCGAGGGAAGATCGGATAAAGCGGTAGAAGATGAATGGAATAATCCAGAAGTGTATTACTTTCATTCATTCAGTGTTGCTTGTTAAATTATACCACTGCACATGTTAGTGGGTGGGATATATTAGGCAGCGAGTGAACATCATCTGACCAATCAGATTCAAGAAATTAACAGCACCATGCTATAAGGAAATGTGTTTCATACACGTTCATGTGTGAGATTCCATTAAGGCTGCATCAGAATTCTTTAGTCAATATGCAAATTTATTTATTTGCACACAAAAAGAAGGATTTGTTTGTGTGTGTACATGTACGTGTGTGTGTGTGTGTGTGTGTGTGTGTGTGTGTGTGTGTGTGTGTGTGTGTATATATATATATACATATATTTATCAGGACTTATAATTTGAGTGCTGCCACTACTGGGCCCTTTAGCGAAGCCCTTAACCCCCAATTTCTCACTCTCCCTACCGTTAGGGCTGCCTAAGCCAGTGCCTTCCTAGTACCGGTTCCAAGCTTGGATAAATATTTAGGATTGTGTTAGGAAGGGCATACAGAGTAAAAACCTTCGCCAAGTCTAATATGCAGACCATCTGCTTTGGCGACCCCTAACAGGAAAATCTGAAGGAAAAAGAATATTTCTACCATATAAATAATTTGTAAAACAGCAGTACACTGTATGACCAAAAGTGAACTGAATGGGAAAACCTTTTAATCTCAGAAATTATAGGGTGTGTACTTTTGCACTTCAGCATATGAAAAGAAAAGGTACCCCACCTCTTTTTCCCGCTCATTGAGCTTTTCTGTGCCTGGCAACCCAGTCAAATTCAGAGGGGGTGCACTTCTTCTGCCTGGGAATTCCAAAGGGAGCAAGTCTTTACAAGCAGCAACATAAAAACTTCACTAATGAATTATTTATGTTAATATTTAAAAAAAGAGAAGAGTTCAGAGATCTATCTTAAGTAGTATCTAAAGCAGTATACAATTTTTGATTAGACATATTTATTTTTGGATAAAATCGTATTTCATGGCTGAAGGATGTCTAACAGGATGTCTAATTAATATGATGGGCAAATTTAGCAATGAGATTGAATACGGACATGACCTCACTGAGCACTGAGGATTGAGAAGAGCGAGAATGAGAGAGCGAGTGAGTGAATAAGAGAGAGAGAAAGAGAGAGAGAGGAAGCACAGACAGATAAGTGTGGCTTGTGTCTCTCCTCAGTATATTTACAGGAGAATACATTAGCACATCTCATCCTGGGACTATGTAGTGAGAGAGAGAGGAACACAGGGTGATGAGTGTGTAGCAGCGCACCTGAGGTAGTGATGGTAGTGATGATGGGAGTAATGCCAGCATCACTGCGAAAGAAAAACACAAGTCATTATAAACACACCCCAACAACAGAACACACCACTCAACACACACAGGCACACACACACACACACAAAACACCACCCACCCCCCCCACACACACTAATGGCTGCAATCCCCTTCTCTCCTCTCCTCTGTCACACACACACCCACACAACAACACACACACACTCCCACTGTATAATTTTGTGCTTTGTGCAGAATGATTCATTTGGGATTGGACAGCCACATATGTGTTCTGTTCCAATTCATTTTTAGCACAAGCCAAATGCAAGTCGTTTGACGCAAAAAATACCAATGCAGGATCTCTGCAACATTCATAGCGAGTTATAATACAGTGAACAAACAATAATCAGACCGATACACTGAAAAGACTGACCTGACTTATGTGGATCACAATATTTGCCTCATTTTACTATAAAACACTAAAGAACAGCCAATAGGGAAATTTTACTCAACACACAAGGTCTCGTGTGAAAACCTGAAGTATGAATCTTTATTTCAGGCCTAAGGCCACTATGTATTACAGTATGTCATTAGATGGAATGTACATTCAGTACCACCTGGATGAGGATCGCATCTCTTTTTAATCTGGCCCCATTCAAACAATTCATTCATAAATCAAAAGTATTTACATTCGTTCTTCAGGTAGACATTATAGATAGTGGGGTTTAAAAAGACTTCGGTAGAAGTTGAAGTATCAACTCAAGCTTTTTACTCAATAAAAGTATAAAAGTACTGGCAAATGTAGTCAAAGGTCTCTCTACTGAACTCCCTACTCTAGCTTCATTTGCGGAGGATGAAGAGAAAGCTTTTTACTCACTAAAAGTATAAAAAAAACTGGTTTCAAATCTACTTAAAATATAAAAGCAAAAGTTATGCAAAGAAAAAATGGCATTAAGGGGAAAATCTTAACCCGCTCCAATCGCAAAATTTATTCAAACGCCTCTCTATTGGACTTATGGATACATTTATAGGCATTAACATACATTTGATCTCTGTAAAGCTGCTTTGAGACAACGTCCAAAGTTAAATCAAAATAAAATCAAATCTAATAAAATAAAACCAAATAAAACCTAGTTAAATATATACCCTGTATCCCAGCAGACAAAGCAAAAAAGTGCAGATCTTACATGGCAGCCTGTTTGTGGAGCCACTGCTGGCAGGCGCGACTGTCGTGAATGTACTGAAGAACCTCACACAGCATGTTCCTCTTATTCCGCTCGTCCTCGCGTGCTTGCTTCACCTGCTCGTACACCTTAGCTCCTGCGTCACAGAACACAGGTTTCATGGAGCATGTGTAATGATCAAAACACACTATTAATTAAAGATAACCGTTGAAAACAAATTCTTTTGGCGGTCTAAATGCTGGATCTGTCTATTGTACATCAAGAGGAAAACAAGGTAAAAGCTTGTTCTTTTACTTTTTACATTCCTGTAAAGAACTTTCATAAAGGATTTAGTAAAAACTTTATCTTAATGTTTGTGGCACTGTGGTTGGCCATATATATTACAATATATATATATATATATACTATATATATAATATATATATATTATATATATAATATAATATAATAATTATCTAATGCTACAATGAAAAATCACAATGAAATAAATTGTGTTTTCAGTTGTCTTGGAGCAGAGCAGACTGGAGATTTATTCCTGCTGAAAAGCATTCTGAACCAACATGTCTTATAATCCGTACTACACCACCAAGCAAGTCGGTCTAGACCGGGGCTAATTGGAACCACTTTCACCATACAACAAGACAACGAGCTGAAACTGGGGAAAAACAGGGAGGTGGTAGCCCAGTGGTTAAGGTGTTAAACTCTGGACTGGAAGATCACGGTTCAAACCCCACCACCACCAAGCTGCCACTAGTGGGTCCCTTGGGCAAGGCCCTTGACCCTCAATTGCTCATTTGTAAGTCGCTCTTGATAAGGGCGTCGTCCAATTACTTCAAATGTAAATGTAAATGAAAGTGTAACGTTATTTATAGAGCAAACAGTTTACTGGGGGGGGGGGGGTGTTATCCATCACGGAATAGACCATCTGGTCAGACATAAGTCATAGTGAACTGCTCCGGGTTGAACTGGCATGCAAAGAAATCTCAAACTGGGGAAAAACATCTTTGGCAAGTTTTACAAGAGAAACTTGCGCATACATCTCAAAAATAAACAGACATTGTATAGAACATCGCAGCATGACAATGTGCGCAACGATGATATGGATTACATGGGCGAGAGTGGAAGATCTTGAGTGACTTGCTATAAAACACAAACACCTTTGGGATGAATTGGATTACATCCCGAACTTGACCTTAATGTCACCCTTGTTGCTGAATGAGCACAAAAATCCACCGCCACACTCGCCTCCACTATACACTTAACTGAAACGTCTGCTCAGGAGGTTATAACAGCAGCAGTTGGGAACTAGATGTGTAAATGGGATGTTCAGAAACACATATGAATCTTACACTCGGGTGTCCGAGTTTGTGATTGGTCAGAAATAAACAGGTACACATTTTCTCTGCCATGGAACTTTCAATGCGCAACTGAAGGTGAAAAGGGAGCAAAATATGGGTTCAAGTCGTATATCAGTGTCATAAATCTGCACTACATCCCTTACGGCTGGATTGGATTGGTGAACAAGAGAAGTGTGGCATTTCGACGGCGTCAATGCCCCAGCTTTAGTGTTTTAGTGAGTAATGACATGAGAGAAGTTAATCTCACCGCAGAAAGACTGGATCCCTTCTCTTCTGTACTCCTGCAGCCTGTGAATCTCTCTCCTCAATTCAAACTCCACTGAGAGATTTATGTATTAAAAAAAAACAAACAAACAAAAAACAACAACCAATATTTACTCAATGCATTCTTTGTGTAAGTGCTTGTGCAAATGATTTAATCACAATTTGTTTAACCACATTCATCAGTTCTCTACTGTCATAACTTTTTTCACCTAAACTATTACATGAGTTTGTGAACAAACCAAGCATTTATTTTTTGCAAGTGTCGTATACTGTAGCCATGCGGACTAACATTTTCACACTACCGATGAATGTAAAAAGGTGAATCATAATTTGCTTATACTGGACCTGTGAAACATTTGTTTGGAGGGTGCCAAGTTATAAGTAAAAAAACCTAAGGAAGGGCTGGACATATGGCGTAGCAAATAAAATGTAAGGTGGGAAAATAAAAAACAATAGCTGGACTCACAAGCATGACTTTCAATGAACTTATCGTGCTCTAGCGGCCCCACGACCCTGGCGAAGCGCCTCATTCCATCATACAGGTCCTGAACTGCCTTCGGGTATCGCCTTTCCAGGACTGCCGGGGCAGAAAATCAAAAAGGTCCGTCGTATTTTTGTTGCCAGTCCTTTCTCCCAATAGAATTATTAACATGGATAAGTAATGTGTGATCTTTAAACTTAATAAACATTATTAAAGGTAAGTCAAAGTTTTTATCTTTAAATTTTATATATATATATATATATATATATATATATATATATATATATATATATATATATATATATATATATATATAATATATATAATATATAATATATATATATATATATCTACACAGTGGCAAGAAAAAGTATGTGAACGTTTTGGAATTTCATGGTTTTCTGAATAAATTTGTCATAAAATGTTATCTGATCTTCATCTAATTCATTGGTATTGACAAACACAATGTGTCTAAAAATAATAACACCAAAAAAAAAAAAAATCCAATCTTTCTTGTCTTTATTGAACACAATCATTCAACATTCAAAATGGCAGTGGAAAAAGTAAGTGAAACCTTGAGTTAATGACCTCAAAAAAGCTAATTGGAGCTAATTGGTTTTTAGCACACCCTGGAGTCTTGTTAAGAGAATAAGTTTGGAGGTGTGGACTACAGATACTCTGACTGATAAAAACCCCTCAAACCTTTGGAGTTTGCTCTGCACAAGAAGAACATGATGATGTGAGCCATGCCTCGCCAAAAAGAGCTTTCAGAGGACCTACGATCAAGAATTGTTGATTTACATGAAGCTGGCGAGGGTTACAAAGTTATTTCAAAGACTTTAGAAATTCACCAGTCTACAGTTCGGCAAACAATCTACAAATGGAGACAATTTGGGACTGTTGCTTACTCTACCTAGAAGTGGGCGCCCCGTCAAAATGACACCAAGAGCACAACGAACACTCATCAATGAGGTAAAGAAACAACCCCGAATGACAGCCAAAGATTTGAAGGCATCATTGGAACTTGCTAACATATCTGTTCATGAGTCTACAATACGTAAAACACTGAACAAGCAGGGTATCCACGGCAGGACACCGCCAAGGAAGACGCTGCTTACTAAAAAGAACATTGCTGCACGCCTTAAGTTTGTAAAAGAGCACATTGACACTCCACAGCGGTATTGGCAAAATGTTTTGTGGACTGATGAAACTAAGATTGAACTAACACATTGGAAAAAAACACACAGCACTACATCTGGCGTAGAAAGGGCACGGCATATCGTCATGAAAACATCATCCCAACTGTAAAGTATGGTGGAGGAAGCATCATGATTTGGGCCTGCTTTGCTGCATCAGGGCCTGGCCAGCTTGCAATCATTGAGGGGAAGATAATTCCCAAGTATATCAGACAATTCTACATGATAATGTGAGAATGTTCTGTACAGTCAGCTGACACTGTGTAGAAGTGGGTATGCACAGGACAACGACCCAAACAACCGGAGCAATCCACAACAGAATGGCTTCAGAAAAACAAAATCCGCGTTTTGGAGTGGCCATTCAGAGCCCAGACCTCAACCCAATAGAGATGCTATGGATTGACTTGAAAGGGCCGTACACATGATACGGAAAAAGAGGAAGAAAAAAAAAAAGTACCAACAATTATGTAGCACGTCATAAAGCAGGATTCTGTGTCAGGAAGACATGGGCTAAAAATAAATGCGCTACCTACAGAAAATGAGCAGAAAAACTCTGTTCAAAAAGAAGAAAAAAAGGGGTGTCTTATTCGCAGGCACAGCTAACAAGGACAGTAATCTCCATGAATAATTAATAGAAAGGGTTACTAAATTGTGAGAAGAGCTAAGAAGCTAATCCAAGGGAGGAGGGGAGATCAGACCAATTATTCCCTAAAGGATCTGAGGAAGAAAAAAAGAAGCTTCCACATTACTTTTCCACATAGCCAGATTAATTGAATGGTAATGAAATGGTGTTCAATAAAGACAAAAGAAAGGATTGGATTTTTTTTGGTGTTATTATGTTTAGACACATTTTGTGTTTGTCAATAACAATGAATTAGATGAAGATCAGATAACATTTTATGACAAATTTATTCAGAAAACCATGAAATTCCAAAAGGTTCACATACTTTTTCTTGCCACTGTATGTATGTATATATATATATAGAGAGAGAGAGAGAGAGAGAGAGAGGAGAGAGGAGAAGAGAGGATGACCAGCTAAATTTCTCCATAAAGTCAAATCGGTCAGGTATTAGCAGCCTTGTGGGTTCAGTTACATAACAATACACACACACAAAGGAAATACAGTTGTCAGCATTATCTTTTCCCTGATTGGTCCTTATCGAACATTCAATTCTTGAGACTCTTCTATATTTGCACAACATTTTTCACAAAACCTTGGCCAGTGAATGCTTCACTCTGTGCAAACACACACACGCACAATCTCAGCCAGTCTCCATGACAACTGGCCTGCAGCTCCACGGTAACTATTGGCAGTCTTTTGTCTTGAAAGAGCAAATATGAAGTTAAGGAATATTTGGGCGGAACGGGGTCTGATAAAAACAAAGCAGAAAGCAGGAAAACCAACCTAGATAGGCGAAGCGAACGGCTGGCAGGTTTTTTTTGCAAAAATGGAGGAACAAAAAAAAAAGAACACTGTGAAACGCTTCGGGGGTTTCAAATTACCAGAGCACTGGCTGCTACCCTCAGCGTTAGAGGGCAAATCAATCGGAAGCTTTTAACCGGGTAGCTCTTTCATCATTAGAGACGAGAGGTGGTTCATTCATCGACTATTCATAAAGAGCACTCACATCATTACTGCTGCCTGGGCTATGGGTTCCAGGTCGTGAATATTCCGAGGGCGCTTTGTCAAAATGCTGCTGCAAACCCGAGAACTTAAATAGACAATTGTGCAAGGGTTTATTAATTAGGTGTCGAGAAGGCAGTTCACTAGGGTTGTTTGGCCGGCTGCATTGGTACATCTTCTATCCCATTCTTGAGTCCAATGTACAAGTATTACTTTGCAACTTCTGAATGAAAGTCAGCTTTCAGGGCAAAAAACAAGCAAACACCAAATTCCACTTCGATACACAGTATGTAAAATTCCCAGGGTAAGTTTGTTGAATTTGGTTTGTATTTGAAAAATCCCTTACTCTGAAACTTGCGCAGGTTTATGAGTCCATGGTCGCGAATGACCCTGAAAAAGACAAAAAGCATTTTTAAACCTTCAACATTCTGTACAAAATGTCTAGATGAATTAAACACTGAGACGAAGCCTTAGCCCGGGATGCATAACTCATTAAAATCAGCTTGAACAGACACTTGAGGATGGCTGGGGGTCTGTTTTATGGAGCACTTGGGTCTTGAAGCTGAGACGGGTTCTATTACTTGGTGTCTGGCAGTACATTAAACCCAGAAACGTGATCTGAGACGAGACCTCCTACAGCGAGTGTAAGGTTTAGGATTTCTTATCCAGACCAGCATTACCATAAACCTAATTCGGATTGGGGTTTTCTCAGAAAAACATACACTTGTACAATGGTTTCAAAGGCTCAGCAGGAGGGCCAGAGAACATGTTGGCCTTAGCTTACTTGACTCAATACTCGACCCTCTGTGCCACTTTCACTATACACACACTACATTGTTTAAGACAGCCATGGCTCATGAGATTCTTGTTCAAATGATAATGCCTCTGTACTATACGTTTGATAAATCAAACCTGAGTGTTGATGTTTTGTCCACACTTAGCCGCCTGTTGGCATGAATTTGGCATTTAAAAACCAGTTTTTGCTTCCATCTTCATGACAGTTAATGGTTAAAAACTTTTTTTTCGTCACAAATTGTATCAAGGGTGTCTTTGTATGCTCCATAAGGCACAATACAACGGTTGGTGTGATAACGCTCTTTAAAAAGTCCTGAACCATTATTCAGGCCTATTCACCACAATCTTTAGCTCCATGGTATGTATTTAATCAGAATATCATCATTTCCGACATAAAAACCTCTATTTAACGGGAAAGTAAGAATGTGCAGGTCACAGAGCTAAGCAATGCGCCTCAATTCCTGCTCTGGATTTAACTGAACAGATAATCACCAAGTCATTGTTGTGCTGAATTTGGTTTGCTAGGGGAAAACGCAAGACCTGAATCTGACACGAGGGCTGTTTTCAGGTCAGAATCCAAGCAGAGTTTGAACTTACTTTTTCCTTCGCTGTCTTTCTTTTAATCTTGAATGGTATATGTCCACAACTGCAATCTTAAGAGCTAGAACAACAAAATGAAGGTATTATTGTTCATTTGAATAACAATCAAAAATAAACCAGAGACGCGTTCAAGATTAGATCAAAAAGAATTCCATACTGTTTGCACATTATGTTAAATTAGAGAACCAAAACACCAATGGGATTTTCCTACAATGTATGATTTTACTAGTTATTTTTATCCCACAACCTTTTCACCAATTGTTATATTATTATATTATATAAGATTATTATTAACACTCAAATATAATTTCTACATTTTGTTTTAATGTTGCTTTAACCTTTGCATGTCCCATTAAGACAAGCAATATTTATGATGGAATAGAATAAGATTTTTTATACGATATCTGTTTGACACTTTCGGCGGTTTTATAAACAGAGCCATGAATCGGTCTATATGCTCTTACCGTGAAGAATATCAGAGTCGTCATCAACAAAATCAATATCCTTCAAATCCCACTCTGCATAATTATCAAATTCCTAACGGAGAAAATAAAGAGCAAGACATTGCCTTAGTCACATAGCCATTTGCAAACATGGTTCCTTAACAATTTTTTAAAACTAAATCTGAGACATACTATAAATCTATGGTGGGAATTACTATAAAGAATCAACATCATGTTCATTAACATTGTATAGAGTGTGTTAGCAATATGGAACATTACACTGGGATTTCATATAGGAAAAGATGCCTGCTATTATGTTTGGTTTTGAACACACCCACCCAACACAGTGTGTTTACCTAGTCAAATTTAGTGACATTCATAGTATTCCTAGACATACTTGGGATCTCACAAACTTCTGTAAACAGACAAATAACCTCAGGTAACCCCGGGATTTGAATATGCAGTAAACAAACATTATGCGACTTTCACAATGGCTAGGGCAGTAACTAGAACCCAGGAGTTATTAATATAATGCTCAAAACTAGTACATCATCAAGAAGTGTCACTACATTGATAAAATGAGAATGTTTAGCCGGTTGTGTGTCGACAATATGACAATTAAAGGACATCAGTTATTACTTCAGAGAAGGCAGTCATGCTGCTCATCAATCTAGGAGATTATAAAGCCAATTCCAAGCAAATTGCACATTTGAAAACTGAGCGACATTCAAGACAATCTCAGGAGTGGCCGTGCAGGAAAACTGGTCTGAGGTCAGTCTGTTTAACGCTCAGCAGTATAAAATAAATAAATAATTAAATAAATAAACACAAACGCTACATGATCTGACCTGAAGGCCAGAGGAAATGTTCAGATCACACGTGGTAACACATTAAAAGCTCATGATCTAAATTCAAGTGAGATACATTGCTATTCCACCATAGCTGAACAAAGGATGATTACTTTTATAGCTGAAAAGAGCTTATACAGTACAAAACATTTTGAGACGTTGTGTTTTGGCGAATCTGGAGCAAGTAGAAGATTATTAAAACCTTTGTTTGGTTTTGCTAAGGTGACGAGAGGCGCCATTTTGCGAACTGAATTCTATTAAATTAGCTGCTGTGTTCCATTATAACATATTGTTGCAGGGACACTGTGTGAGAGATGACTGAAATGCTCCATCTGTAATACTTAAGCACTGTGTGTGTGCCGGTACGAATAAACAAGAAGGTACACAGTTCACTGTACGCTAACTTTTTTTTTATCTGAAATTTTACAAAATTTGAATTCCTCATATTCACCACACATCTCTCTTTCATCTTCACCACACATCTCTCTCTCATCTTCATCACACATCTCTCTCTCATCTTCATCACACATCTCTCTTTCATCTTCACCACACATCTCTCTCTCATCTTCATCACACATCTCTCTTTCATCTTCACCACACATCTCTCTTTCATCTTCACCACACATCTCTCTCTCATCTTCACCACACATCTCTCTTTCATCTTCATCACACATCTCTCTTTCATCTTCACCACGCATCTCTCTTTCATCTTCACCACACATCTCTCTCTCATCTTCATCACACATCTCTCTTTCATCTTCATCACACATCTCTCTTTCATCTTCACCGCGCATCTCTCTTTCATCTTCACCGCGCATCTCTCGTTCATCTTCATCGCACATCTCACTTTCATCTTCACCACACATCTCTCTTTCATCTTCACCACACATCTCTCTCTCATCTTCACCACACATCTCTCTTTTACACATCTCTCTTTCATCTTCACCACACATCTCTCTTTCATCTTCACCACACATCTCTCTTTCATCTTCACCACACATCTCTCTCTCATCTTCACCACACATCTCTCTTTCATCTTCACCACACATCTCTCTTTCATCTTCACCACACATCTCTCTTTCATCTTCACCACACATCTCTCTTTCATCTTCACCACACATCTCTCTTTCATCTTCACCACACATCTCTCTCTCATCTTCACACATCTCTCTTTCATCTTCACCACACATCTCTCATCTTCACCACACATCTCTCTCTCATCTTCACACATCTCTCTTTTATCTTCACCACACATCTCTCTTTCATCTTCACCACACATCTCTCTCTCATCTTCACACACATCTCTCTTTCTTCATCTTCACCACACACATCTCTCTTTCATCTTCACCACATCTCATCTCACCACACTCTTTCATCTTCACCACACATCTCTCTCTCATCTTCACCACACATCTCTCTTTCATCTTCACCACACATCTCTCTTTCATCTTCACCACACATCTCTCTCTCATCTTCACACATCTCTCTTTTATCTTCACCACACATCTCTCTTTCATCTTCACCACACTCTCTTTCATCTCACCACACATCTTTCATCTTCACCACACATCTCTCTTTCATCTTCACCGCACATCTCTCGTTCATCTTCATCGCACATCTCACTTTCATCTTCACCACACATCTCTCTTTCATCTTCATCACACATCTCTCTTTCATCTTCACCACACATCTCTCTTTCATCTTCATCACACATCTTTCTTTCATCTTCATCACACATCTCTCTTTCATCTTCATCACACATCTTTCTTTCATCTTCATCACACATCTCTCTTTCATCTTCATCACACATCTCTCTTTCATCTTCATCACACATCTCTTTCATCTTCACCACACATCTCTCTTTCATCTTCACCACACATCTCTCTCTCATCTTCACCACACATCTCTCTTTCATCTTCACCACACTTCTCTCTTTCATCTTCACCACACATCTCTCTTTCATCTTCACCACACATCTCTCTTTCATCTTCACCACACTTCTCTCTTTCATCTTCACCACACATCTCTCTTTCATCTTCATCACACATCTTTCTTTCATCTTCATCACACATCTCTCTTTCATCTTCATCACACATCTCTGGCTTCCGCACTGCCAATCCAGAGCATGTCAGCTAATGTTATTGTTCTGGACCATCTACACTAGCTAGTTTTATGCGTGTGTTTTTGTGTTAGCCGTAGCACCGGGAATGGCAACATCCAGGAGGACAAAAGTTCCTCACTTTTGACATGAACCCATAGTGCAATAGTCATAGTTCATGTTGGTCACAAGTTATGCACAGTAATAAAACAAATAAGTCATATCACTACAAACACACCTCTTATACAGAACTGTCAAGATATGGAGGTTGTGTTTTGTTTTGTTGTTTATTTTTTGTTTAATGTGTTAATTAAAGAAAAAGAAAGAAAAAAAAGAGAAAACAAAAAAAGATTTCACTCTTCCTGACAATGATGGAAAAAAAAGACACGCTCATCAGTCCTGATGAATGTCATTAAGATGAGCTTGTTTAGAGTCCTTTCATGAAGTCATTTTAATTGATGTCTTGCTGCGCTGGGATCTTGAAGCGAGTGGCTGTGCCAACAAATACCATGTAACCATTGTAATCAACTGTTAAAACAATGTTGTTGATGTGTAAACAAGAAAAGTTGTTTTTACTATGCAGTAGTTTCCGTGAATCTACACAGAACCTGATAAGGTGTTTTGTTTTTACGTTTGCATGGTTGTGTTATATGTCCCTGAGGTATGTTTTTTTGTTTACTAGAAGATAGGTGAAAAATGCAAGATTTATCGGCCTTATTTTCCCAATATTCTACCATTTGTTGGTTATTTGGCATCTAAAATGATAAAGGGGAAAAGTAAATCAGGTCGGTGAAATGGAAATAACACAGTGCTGACCTGCACCTCCATTGAAATCTGCACGACATGAAGCTGGCATGTATTTGGTAACAGCCATTGGTACTCATGCAAAGCTGAGAGGAGAGTCAATATGGAGGTCATCGGTCTTGTCTTGAGCGGATCCCTAGGGCTGGAGAAAGGATCAAACAATTTTTTGGTTTAGATTATTAAACTCCAACTGGACCGTCATCGGATCATGAACAGAACAAAGGTATTTTGGTTTTCATTCATTTAATAAATTCACTGTTTTTGTTTTCCCGAGAAATATGTGGAAATTGGAGTGAAGGAAGGATGGAAGGAAGGAAGGAAAGACATGTGAAAACAATATTATACAAAAAAGGAAGTTATTTAGACTTTCTCCAAACTCTATTATCACATAACGGACATTAACTGTAATAGCCCTAAATTAAAAACCCATTTTTTTTTTTTAGCTTTGTTTACCAATAAATATGCTGATACTTGTGATACACACCTACACCATGCATTTTAGATCCAGCCTTGTGACTTGACCTGTCAATTAACCTTATTAGTTGCATTTCATAGATTTTCTATGTTCTATTGTAAATAATTGGTTTATGAGATTTGCAAATCATTGCATTCTGGGTATATTTACTTTTTGCCTCATTTTAATGTAATTGGGGTTGCCTAATAACTAATATTAATATAAAGTTTACATTCATACCATTTCATAATTCATTTACTTGCATCGGGTATTATTGTTCATTCTACGTTTAAATGGCTGTGATGGCAGTATCTGGGATGGCGCGAGCATGCATGTGTTTTTGTTGTTTTTTACTTGCTAGACTGGTGGCAGGGGTTCGAGGAGAAATTTGACAAGCGGACTGGGTTGTTGATAAAGTTCTTCATGTAGTGGCCTTCACATTCCTCCTTGGTCTTTGTGCGCATTTGGTAAGCCACATCCTGCCTATTTATACATCACAATTAGTGTTGTCTCACAATTAGTGTTTTGTACCAAAATTTGGCCTTCGATACGATACCAATATTAAACATCACTATAACAATAACAAAACCATACTATGGATACTAAATTAACTACTCGTTTTTATTAAACACACTTTTTTTTTGCTGTGTTTAAACTAAAAATTAAATAACCGAAAAATTAAAAATTGCACTTATTTGGTATGAGTTACAGAGATTAATGTCTCATGGTGCATCAGCAGTAAAGTCAGAGTACGTGTGACGGAGGAAAAAAGAAAATCAGCACGTGCACATAATAAGCACACACTGCCCCCTATAGTCCAAACTCAGAAATACAACCATCATTTTAAGTACTAAAAAATATTAAGAATCGATTTTAAAAGCCGGGAATCATGATACCGGTATATTATATAACACTTATTGTATAAGTGATATAAATTGTAATTACTTTATAAAAATGAAAAAAAAAACTGCAAGAAACATTTACTTTAGCATGTGTAGAAAAATATTCTTTAAAAAAAAAAAATATAAACATGCCTTGTTGGAAGATTTTTTAAAAATAGCATGTTTGACAAAACACACAACAAGGTTTCAATCTCCTATAGTATATAAAACACTTATGTAAGTATCAAGTATTTCTATAGCCAGAGTCAGTCAAGAAAATATATACACACTTCAAGAAAAGAACAAGCTCTGTAATTACAGTTGATGCAATTATTGCATACTGGTTCCTTGGAACAGCACCGTGCAGGACAGACGAGCCCTACACGGGGTGAGTGTGTTCACGACTGAGCGCATCACTTCCATACTGAGCTCCCTGACCGAACTCCATCTACATTCATGGCGGGCGGACCAGGCCAGGAAGATCCCTGAAGGTACCTCAGCCACCCCAGCAAAAGGGGGTCTCTCTGTGCCGCGTCTGGAATAAGCGCTTACGCTCCCTCCAAGGCCTACATACAGAGAGGACTGAGGAGGATGCTTCTTTGTTTTCTTTTTTATACTACCGCTAGGCATTAATGGGCTCTCAAGCAGTACACAGGACAGTACTGATCCACTTACACTGTGACAATGGACATCCAATATCGGACAGTTCGTCACATCTGGTCACTGCTTACTCACGGACAGTAAACACACAACACACACAATATGCACACACCACTTAAAAAGCCACCCTATTGCACAAACCTGGACTTTGTTACCGCTTTGCACACACAGACTTCTTCTGGATTTCTTTCTTTCTTTTTTCTCTTTCTCTTTTTTTTAAAGTCTATTTTATATTTTATATTTTTTATATTTTACTTTATATTTGTATTTATTTTGTAAATTTTTGTATTTTGTATTTTGTAAAACAATCTACTCTTGAGGTCAGGGCAGCTGCCCAAGCATTTCACTGCATATCATACTGTGTATGACTGTGTATGTGACCAATAAAATTTGAATTTGAATTTTATGACATTTGGCCCGTATCCAGAGCAACTGAGGGTTAAGATCAGGGGCCCACTAGTAGCAGCTCGCCTTATCCACTGATCTCCCACCTCCCCCTGTATGGATATATCAATACTATTTTTCTGAGGCTAGACCCCAAAAATAAGGCTATAGTATAAAATTATACTAACCAGTTCCCAAAACCACAGTCCATGACTGCCTCTAGGAGAGCCATCTCCTCTTGGGCCGTCCAACCAGGCTCCAGTATAGGAAAGTCTGACGTCTAGGCAAAAAAGGATGTCGTGGTTAACTTTATTAATATAATTTATTGAAATGTTAGCTAAATTTTAAGATACAAATGAATCTATGCCGTTTTATTTATTCAAAAATACTTGTACCCTTACTGCAATGAAGGAACAGCATGTAAAAAAATAATAGCAGTAACAATGAAGTATATTACACACAGCAAATAACATTTCTTTTTTTGACAGCATCTTTTTAAAGCAATTCATACTGAAGTATACAGCGATCACTTGTTTTTCTCTCTCTTTCTTCGCGTAAACCGAATTATATACGTAGAGTCATAGAGGGTGGATTTGATGGATAAAAGATCAGCTATAGGGTTAATAAGCAATTCAATTCTAATATGGAACACCTGAGAACAATGCACCTCATGTACTGTATAATCTCTACCAATAATGATAATAGATAACCAATAATTTAAGAATGGCACATAATGAGACCTCAATTTACTGATTTCGATGGAAACTTGGTGCTTTAGTTTTTCCTTACATATTTCACAGGTTTTAAATATATCAATGTTTTTGTCCTTACCATGATCTCATATTTGTGGTCACTCTGGTGCATTTTATACTCAAAGCCTTTAGTGAAGCACTATAAAAACAAATAAACAACAAATATGCACATTATACATGCGGAACAAATATGCAACGTTTGATAATCAGTGTTGGTAAATTGCTGGATTACCTGGAGGCAGAAGACAAAAGGTGAAGGTCCACATTCAGCACATTTTACATAGGGTTCCACCAGGTATGAAGAACAACCCCGACAAGGAGGCTTGTCAAAGGGATCATCTGTTGTAGACAAAAAGATTTTTGTACACATTTAATTTGTAAAATAATGTAAGAATATTAGGTTATTTCAATCTGTATAATTGTCTTGTCCTCACAAAGATACAGTAGAAATCTCTTCATACTTGTACAATTGCTGCCCATTGTTTGCTATGCGCAGACTGTCGATAAACACAGAAACCCACAGGACCACAGTAGAGCTGATGTGCATGATTAATAGATTATTCTCAGACCAGCAGCAAACTAGATCTCTGGTGGAGATTCACAGTGAGTGGCAATGAGTCTTTATTCATACCTCAACCCATTGTTCCCAATATTCCCAACAGCTGCACCCAACAATCCTAACCCCTACAATCATGGACTAAATATTTCTAAAATCCTGGACCCAACATTCCCAACATCTGCAATCTGGTGTAGAGCCAACAGCCTGTCTCAGAACACGGACTAAACTAAAGTGATGGTTGCAGACCGGCCATTCTCCACTGATCA
This sequence comes from Kryptopterus vitreolus, assembly GCA_030449085.1. Lineage (NCBI taxonomy): Eukaryota > Metazoa > Chordata > Actinopteri > Siluriformes > Siluridae > Kryptopterus > Kryptopterus vitreolus. The sequence goes on along the minus strand of JACRUU010000026.1, from coordinate 245,169 downwards.
TTGATGTGATGCTCCATGGAGATTTCATCTGGCACAGAACCTCACTTGATCACTCAACCCCGGTTCTATCAGCAGTGTCTCTACTTCCTGAGAAGGCTGAGGAACTCCCCATCCTGATCATGTTCTACAGAGGGACCATCGAGAGCATCCTGACAGCATCACTACCCTGGTCTTTTAGGAACTGCACCGTCTCGATCACAACAACCCTAGAAAGCAGGGGTATGTTCAAACTCCATTCCCTGGAGGCCGCCAGCCCTGCGGTGTTTGTTAAACCCTGCTCCAATATACAATACCATGTAGGTTTTCAATAAGCCTTAATGACTTGAATTATTTGGAGCAGGTGTTTTTAATTATGCTTGAGTTTTAGTTGTAAGTTAGTTTGACACCTGAAAAAAAAAGCCCATGGTTTGGAGCCAATTACAACAACAACAACAAAAGGCTAGTAAAAAATATTTTCCCACAAATTCATATTTATTAGCAGAAGATGAAGGAAGGTAGGAGAAATTCTTAGCACACTTTGAGGAAGCTCTCAAATATTAAGTTCTAGAAGGGCAGAGTTTTACCTTCAACCATAATTAAAACACACCTGATCCAAATAATCAAGTCATTAAGGCTTATTTGAAAACTACATGGTATGTATATTGGAGCAGGGTTGGAACCAAACACTGCAGGGCTGCGACCCTCCAGGAACCGAGTTTGACACATGTGCCCTACAGCGTACAATGAGGACAATCAGGCGTCTATGGGCATTAAAGTAGGATACATCCTGGATGGAATGCCACCCCATTGCAGGACACACACACACACACACACACACACACACACACACACATTCATACACTAGGGACAATTTTCCCATGTGTTAATCAACCTTAACGTGCATGTTTTTGACTTGATGAAAAACCGTTAGAACCCTGATAAAGTCCGCCCCCTGAGTCAACGTAGTAGAACATGCAAACTCCACACACACATGACCGAGACGGGAATCGAACCCGGACCCTGGCAGTGTGAGGCGAACGTACTAACCACTAAGCCAACGATGCCCCTCAATAAAAGAGATAACATACAAAGAGCGCCACGATTCCAACATCTGCCCACATCGGCACAATCCGGAAAACAATGCCCAACACCAGAACGCCCGTCAACGCCCAGAGTCCAAGCGGCCCAATATTCCTGTAAACCGGCACGGTATTCATCTCACAACTGTATATTACCATCAATATTACCATCCCCTGTGCTCTTGCATTATCGTACATGCATCAGTGTCCTCACTTAAATCATTTGGGGTTCACAGCCGTCCCTTGATGATTAACCTTTTCTGTCCGTCGCTGGACAATCAGCAACAATCCCACACATTTTATAAACAGGTTAATGTAATGAATGCATATCTGAACAAAAGAAATCAAATCGGATCCTTTTGGCTCAGTTCTGCATACACCAGAAAATGGTCAGTAGAGAGTAATAGTGATGGTTAGAGTAAAAAAAATGGTTACTGTCGATGGTGAATGACGTACACAGACCAGGCAACTGACTTAAAGTTAACGACATACACAAAGATAAATATTACTCCATCAATTATCACTCATAATATTGCTCCCACTAAACATTCACATGAGTAAAAGTACAACAGTATTTCATTTCAAATGTTCTTAAATATCCAAATTACTGTGATGTTATGGCTGTAATGTTCCTATTATTGTTTTTGTCACAAAACTCTCGTGTAGTCAATTCAGTTAATGTGAAAATGTTTAATCTGTTGGGTAAATAAGGCCATGGGTTTTGTGACGTGATAGATGGGATTCACAGGTTCTGAGTCAGGAGTTTCGTACCTCATTTATTCCTCAAATGGTCTACTTGCTGTTGAATTGATGATGGTGTTAAGCAGATACCAAATTACATTTACTACGTTACTGGTCACCACTGATTATTGTCTGAATTAGGTCAATGCATGGGGGGGGGTCTCGTCTTATCCACAAAGTGTAACCGATGCGGATGCAGGTTTTCATTTCAGTAGAAACCACACTGATGTTTATGTTAAATGAGTTGAGCTCGGCTGAACTAATCCTTCACGGAAGTCATCATGGTTGTACAGCGTAAAAGCCTGCAGCAGCCGCTCTGTGCTGGATCAGACAGGACAGCCTCGGTGTACGGAATATGGAGGATTTAGTTTTTCCATCTTTTTAGATTCCGCTGCTATTTCACAATTCTGCCTTCTTCTCAGTTTTTCATCCAAATGATAGGAACACAATAAAATACACATTTTGATCAATGATCTTTGTTGCACAGGAGGTCAGACTAAGTAAGTATTGGTCATTAATAATGTACATCAAAAATACACTAGTGACAAGCTTTCTGTTCAAGGGGATTGGAGTTTTTCTTTCATAGTTGTTTGCATTTAGTTAGTTTGATGAATATTTGCAGACATGAGACGACATATAGACACATTTGCAGACATGAGAAGACATATAGACACATTTGCAGCCATGAGAAGGCATATAGACACATTTGCAGCCATGAGAAGGCATATAGACACATTTGCAGACATGAGAAGACATATAGACACATTTGCAGCATGAGAAGGCATATAGGATGCAGGCATGAGAAACGCGTCATATAGACACATTTGCAGCATGAGAAGGCATATAGACACATTTGCAGACATGAGAAGGACACATTTGCAGACATGAGAAGGACACATTTGCAGCATGAGAAGGCATATAGACACATTTGCAGCCATGAGAAGGCATATAGACACATTTGCAGCCATGAGAAGGCATATAGACACATTTGCAGACATGAGAAGGCATATAGACACATTTGCAGCCATAGAAGGCACATTTGCAGACATGAGAAGACATATAGACACATTTGCAGACATGAGACGATATGTAGACACATTAGCAGACATGAGAAGCTCTAACACACACGACAGGAAATGTCTTCTAACACACACGACAGCAACTGTAGTTTTTAAGGAAATTAGTCAAATAGAAGACATTAGAAATCAGTGGAAATCAGAACATTTCAGCAGACATGAGAAGGCATATAGACACATTTGCAGACATGAGAAGGCAACCGTTAGCTAGACTAGCATTTGCAGCACATAACACACAAAGGCACACACACACACACAATAGACACATTTGCACACACATGAGAAGGCATATAGACACATTTGCAGACACAACTCACATGAGAAGGCATATAGACACATTTGCAGCCATGAGAAGGCATATAGACACATTTGCAGACATGAGAAGGCATATAGACACATTTGCAGACATGAGAAGGCATATAGACACATTTGCAGACATGAGACGATATGTAGACACATTGGAATTACATATAACCATAGACATGAGAAGACATTAACACATTCAGACAGACAAACTGTTTAACGCACAGCGACTGCAAATTTAGAAGGAGGATTAAACGCATGTCAGCAAGAAATACAATTTCCTGTACCAGCTAAAAGCTCCTAGCCACACTAGGGACACAAACATTCACACGGTGCTAACCAAGTGGAAGCACAAGCACACACACATACAACACTGCAACAACAGCGAAACAGTGCACACACGCACAGCACTACATGTGTCCACTCGCTAACTCAGTACTTCGGGTAAAGAGGTGAAAGATCCGGCTGTTCAGTGGGCTCCCTTCACTAACCTTAACTCACTTTCGGCACGTGTACCGTCCACTTATGCATGCACGCGACATGTTCCAAGCACACCCGGTTCAACTAAAGATTACACACTGCACCGAACATGCACTTACATGCACTGACACACACGAGGAAATAGAAACACTATGACGTGAGCCACTGTGGTGCAGGAAAGCAACAGCTCCCCTACAGGTCCCTGCTTCAGGCACGGAGGGGGATATACTCATATAGTGCCGGGGAATGGGGGAGAGACAGGGCGGGTAGACAGACAGACGGATGGAGACAAATACAGACACAGATTCATTCATTCATTCATTCATTCAATCATTGACCTTCTACTGCACACACACACACTTACACACACTCAGGACAATTTCCCAAGGTGCCAATCAACCTACCGTGCATGTTTTTGGACCGGGGGAGGAAACCGGAGAACCCGGAGAAAACCCCCCTGAGGCACGGGGAGAACTTGCACAAACTCCACACACACATGGCCGAGATGGGAATCGAACCCCGACCCTGGAGGTGTGAGGCGAACGTGCTAACCACTAAACCACCGTGTCCCCACCCCAGACACACACACACACAAACAGATTACCAAAAGATAGACTGACAGACAGAGATTTAACAGTGTACAGTCAGATCTGATTATTCCTGTGTATTGAATGAATATGAATGAATGAATTTGTTTTTGTTACTTTGTGTATTCACAGTGTGTTTACACCACCTACAAATCTGCACACAAATGGACCTGGTTCTTTCTTGCAATTGTGAACAAAGATGTGTTTAAAAGATCAGTCTGATAAGGTAGGGGTGTTGGCGCTTTGGGTTGAACACTACAAACAACATTTCCTTGCAAAAGTTTGAAAACAAAGATGGCACTAGAGAATTATGCAAATTTTGCAGCATCTAGCTCAGTTTTGTTGTATTCCTCTTGTGCCGAATCCATGTGAAGTCTTCATTATGTAATGAAGCCTTTGTCATGATGTCTCTTCTCTCCATATTTACTTCACATCACAAATAAGAAAGATAATTTTTGGCAAAACTTGTTTAGATTTATTTGTGTCCTGTGAGAAGAAATGAAAAGTCTGTCAGTGCTCAGAACACTGCACACTGCATCAAATTGGTCTCTGTGGCTGTCATCCCAGAAGGAAGTCTATCCTAATGGTGATGAACAAGAAAGACAAGCAGAAGACAAGCAGACTAAGGACATGGATTACTGGAACCATGTCCTGTTGTCTGATGAGACCAAGACAAACTTATTTGGTTCTGGTTATTTGGTTGCTAACCAGGTGAAGAGAACAAAGACAAGTGTGTCTTTCCCACAGTTAAGCATGGTGGTGGCAGTGTCATGATCTGGGGCTTCATGAGTTCTGCTACTCCAAGACGATTACTGCTTGGCTGATGAAGCTGTGGGTAAAGGTGATGGACTGGTCGAGCATGTCTCCAGAACAAAACCCTATTGAGTATCTGTGGGCCATCGTCAAACAGAAGGTGGAGGAGCACAAGGTCTCTAACATCCACCAGCTCTGTGATGTCACCATGGAGGAGTGGAAGGGGACTGGTGAAGTCCGTGGCTAAGATGGTTAAAGCAGTGCTGAAAAATAATGGCAGCCACACAAAATAGTGACCCTTGGAGGCCAATTTGGACATTTTCCCTTAGGGGTGTACTCACTTTTGTGGCCATCGGTTTAGAAATGAATGGCTGTGAGTTGAGTTATTTTGAGGGAGCAGGAAATTTACACAAGCTATCTATCTCTCTCTCTATCTATCTATCTATTTAATTTTAATTTGTCTTTTACTTGTTTAACAATGGACATTGTCTGAAAGCAGACTTACACACTTATTGTTTTACAATATTACAAAGTTTTATTTATTTATAAATGAACACAGACTACTTGCACTAATATATTTTCTATATTTATATATATGTAAACATTATTCTAAGCCTATTGTAGCCGTATTACAAATACACAAATAAGCATAAACCTTTATGTATATGTTTACGACGTAATGCTATCGTCTATGTTTCCGGCGAGATTTTTTCCCTCCTTTTTTCCCCCCTTTTTTTTTTGGACTCGGGCGCTTGTCCCACCCCTCCTCCTCTAGGGGCGCAAGGCTCTCCATCTGCGGAGACTTGTAGCGTCTCATTCCGCCGAAAACCATGGCCTCTGGAGATCCACCTACAAGGAGCAGATGTAAATGATTCATAAATTTGTTTGACCTAGTCTCGACCTTTCTCGAAACATACCAAATAACTCGACTACTATGATTATGGCTAATGGACAAGTTTCACTAAACCTCTGAACACACCTTAATTTTGTTACACCCTTGATGTCAGGTCTCAAATCAGTTCCATTCAGTTATTGGAAACAGCTTAGACATTGTCACCAACTAGATTTATGAATAAACTTATGGACTTATTCATGTATTTGAAATGAATATAAATGTATTCCTCTATAAGGTTATACGCTTAAGTAATTGATGATCTTTTGTTAGCCCACATGCTAGTAAGCTAGTCAATTTTAAATAATACAAAATCTACAAAAGAAAATAGCATGAAACATTCAAGCTATATGAAATGATTGACAAGGATGTGTAAGCAAATCTAGGAGGACAGAGAATATCCCACCATCAGTAAAGGTCAGACGATTTCTCCTGTTGTCAGCATCAGTGCTCTCGGGCCAGACAGGACATGACACAGCATTAGGTTGTTCACGATTATGTCCGTTTGACACCTCTGGCACCGGATGTCTGAATTCAGCTAAAATGATAGAAATAGTTGAATGAAATGATAAACATTGTGAAATAAACATAAAATAAAATTCACAGACGACCCTGATATATAAAACACTTAAATGAAGTGTACTTACAGGCATCCTCAGCTTCAGCAGCAGCTCTTTCATTGTTATATGCAATCAGTCTTCTAATCAGAAAAAGAAAGTTAAACTACATTTTTAAAAACAGTTTTAACTTATAATAATTGCACTGTATCATTTTTTTTAATATTTGCCTAAAAAATGTAATATTTTTTGAGGCCTGTTTGTGAGCGCTCCTCGCATTAGAAGTCATTAGGCACTTGAGTAAATTCATGATTTGATGTCTGCACTAAATTTAATGACTGTCTGCAGTTTATCTGAACAAATCACCCATGATAATTGACTTACAAGTTCTGTGCTCTATTTACAGCAGTCCTAAATGGCACGCATCGATTCAGAGCATAGGAATCACCCCCATAGACCACAACAGCATTGAACCCAAAGGGGTCATCCTCACACTCTACAGGTTTCTGAAAGAGAAAACACAAAACTGACAAAAGGATTTTTGTACTATTATACAAAACGTTGGTCTATTACTTAATATCTGCCCCTTTTTAAATATGCACAAAATATTTTTCTTTTTTTTTTCCCAAAATAAATGTGTGGGCATTCAAACTTAGTGCATAATTGAAACCGCATGAAATGACTCATGATGGTGAGTAAGAAAGAGAAAGTAAAGTTTCATAGTTTTATATTTAATGTAATGCCGTCATTCTACACACACACACACACACACACACACACCTACACACACATGTGGGTTTGTGGGTGTGTGCCTAAGATGGAATCACATGCTCATCTGTTTCAACAAAAAGTTGTGCAACACTGTTTACTCTTCCTGTTTTGCGGTTTTACACACGCAGTGAGTTGAATTCATGCAGAGCGTTACATTTTCATACCTTGTCACGGGGAAAAGTCAGTACTTTTCCCAGTCTTGTGTTGTGTTGTTCCGTACGATCCATGTTGTCGATTTTTTTTGTGTCTTCCGGGTACGTCAGAGGAAGTACGTAATGCTCATCTATGGCGTGTTCTCGCTATTATTCAGTACAACTACATGATGACACATGGTGTTCCCTCACGGTGTAATTATTGGTGAAATTATTCAGAAATGTTTTTATGTTTGTGGTTGTATATTTTGGCGAGCCGTGCTGCACAGGGAGAATGTGGCGCATACCATAACATACAGTACATCTCTGTTGTTACATGTCTTTCAGACCGACGGTTCTAAAGTATTTGTGGTAACGTTCTGAGGGAATTTAGAAGCTTACAAACAATTAAAACATCCAAAAGTGAAACAAAGGCCTGGGAGAACTGCTGTAAGATTATAGCCTACTGAATAGTAAGGGTTTGCACAGGAGTGGTCCAATTTATTGCTTAAAAATGTATTTCAAAATATGAGTATTATTAAATAGTCTCTTATAGACCCAATAAATGCAGATTCAGATAACAAAATAATAATAATGCTAAAAGGAACATTTAATATAACATTAATATAGGATTATTATTCTGACAGCTCACAATCCTATAGAAATGAAACTAGCTCATATTATGATGCTCAGAGATGGAAATACGAGTCATTCTGAAATCACACAGCTGAGCTGGTGTGTAAAACGATGTCTATAAGCAGAGCCATCAGCATCAACACTGATAGCTCACACCCATCAAACCTCCTGCATTCAGGGAGAAGGTCCCGGATCCTCCAGACCTTCAAAAACAGACTCATCCATCAGGGATTCTGAACTCTGTTTTTACGGTGGTCGTTGGAATTTGTAATCTTCAATATTTTCCAAAGTAACTGTATTTTAATGACATTATTTATACATTATAAATATACATTAACTACTGTTACTTTTATTTTGTAATTAATTTACGTAAGGCCTTTACATGTAAATAGTTACTGACTAACGGCATATTGCTGCTATATGTGTTACGCACCTTACATACTGCAAAACCTGAACGCTACGAAAGGAAATAAAAACCTAGCTCAAGAAAATAGTCTTGATTTTTTTTGCCATGAAAGATAAAAAGAAAAAAAAATCACATTACACATTAGACTCTAAATCTTAAAGTAAGAAAATTGTGCTTGTTTAGTCGAGGCAAGTAAATGTTCATTCCTTTTGAGCATAATGTCACTAGATACAGGGCCAGATTTGAGGTGTGAGAAGGTCTATGGAAGCTTGGTAGCTCAGTGCTTAAGGCATTGCTTTTTGGACTATGAGATTGCAGGATCAAATGCTGCCACTAGCGGTTAAAAAGGTTTCAAATAAAAGCTTTTTTTCTGGTTATAGGATATAGTAGAATTTATTATTGACTAGATATTAATTCTAGTTTCAAGAATTCAATTCAAGTCAATTTTGTTACCCCACTGGCAGTTTTTCTTTTTTTGTTGCTTGATTTTAGTACATTTTAACTAGATATAAGTGAATCTTGCTTGTTTCAAGGACGGCATTTTTGCAGTGCAAAAACCTCTTGTGCATTTTACAAATACCTCCCATTTGCATACACTGACATATTTGTACATTACAGTTCTTTACATATGTGGACACATGGCTGTATATATTAATTTTACTCTTTAAATGTTGCTAAGCAATATAGTCATTCAGATACTTACAAGATATATTCAATCGTTTTTTTTGCGGGAGATAGGCTGTACGTATTTAAGAGATATATATATATATATATATAGATATATATATATAGATAGATAAGATATAGAGATATTGATACGAGTTGTGCAAACATACGGTTTACAAATAACAGTGCGCACAGTGGATTTCTACAAAGACAGAGAAGAGCAAGCGCGGGTATGCGAGGAGGGCACAGGACACCGACGCCACTTGCTGCCTGCCTCAGTCTTTGTATTACCTACCTGTTAGTGCACATAGTCATTCTAATGGTTAAATCATAAACCGGACGAGAATTAAAAAATGGTTGGGGAAAACCAAAAGTGCAGTAAACTACCATTTTTACAGCTTATATATTACAGTTAAGAGACATGTGTAGTCAATAGCAAATGCCACAAACAACCTTACTGTACAAACATATTAATACTAATTTAATACTAGGCATCCATCATAAACACCTGTGTTGTTACAATAGAAAATGATAATGCAGATGGATGAGCACATTAAAATAAATCTGTGGGCATCAAGATCTACTCAACTGCAACCATTATAACATGCTGTGCTGTAAACATGTATTTTCAAATAATGTGTCCAAATAATGTCAATTAACCCGTGAAAGTGCACCTCATGTCATCCTGAACATCGTTAGACAAAGAATGCCGAGGCCTAAAGCGAACCCAAAAACCGAGTACGATGATGTTGAATGCGCATTTTTCAGGATTCCTTCATGTGGACGTTTCTGATGTGTTTACATAAAACATGCGCTACAGTAAACTGAAACAAAGATAGTTTCATATGCAGAATAGTGTGGTCATTACACACACACACACACACACACACACACACACACACACACACACGTGGGTGTGTGCCTAAAAGTTTCGCATACTCATCTGTTTCAATACGAAGTTGTGCAACACTGTGTATTCTCACTGTTTTGCAGTTGTGCACACACAGTGAGCTGAATTAATGCTGAGCGTTACTTTTTCATACCTTTTCGCGGGGAAAAGTCGCATCCAAATCGCAAACAGGATCCATATTGGGTTTTTTTCCCGGGTCTTCCGGGTATGTTAGAGGAAGTACGTAATGCTCATCAATGCTAACGTGTTTTCGCTATTATTAAGTACAACTTCATGATGACACATAGTGTTCCCTCAAGAGGTAATTATTACTTAAATAAATGAGTAATATTCTGGTGATCCATGCGGTCAGGTGCATACCACAACATATTCCGCACTTACAGTACATCTCAGTTATTACATGTCTTTCAGACCAAAGGTAAAGTATTTGTGGTAAAGTTCTGAGGGATTCTAGAAGTTTACAGACAATTAAAACATCACAAAAGTTATGTAACAAAGGCCTGGGAGAACTATGTGCTATGGGATTGTAATCTGTGGAATAGTCAGACTTTGCACAGGAGTGTGCAGGTGTATATAATTTATCACTTAAAATGCATTTTAAAAAATGAGTATTATTATAATATAACCCCTTATAAACACAATAAATAAAGATTCAGAAAAGAAAATAATAATATTAAAAGGTATATTTAATATAACATTAATATAGTACTGTTCAGGGAGGAAGGTGATGCCAAAAAAGTCAAATCTAGTGAATTCAGACCTGTCTGTCTGTCTGTCTGTCTGTCTATTTATATATATCTATCTATCTATATATATATATATATATATATATAATATATATATATATATATATATATATATATATATATATATATATATATATATATATATATATATTTTTTTTTTTTTTTTTTTTTTTTTTAACCTGAGAGCTACTTCATGGATACTGAGTCATACAAAGGGCTACCAGTTTGCCGCACTCTTCTGAAATAACACATTTGCCTTTAGTTTATATTATGAGATTAAATGACACTGATGATTTCTCAACAAAATAAGGTATGTGGTTAAATTTGTGAGTTCATTATATATTGTGAGTTAACTAACATTTTAGATGCGTCTCACTGATGAGTTTTTAGAACAGGCCTGTGAGTTACTCATGTGGTCCTTGGGGGCGACATGGTGCACCGCTGGCACTACGCTGTGTCCCTGCTATTACATTACGATATAAATTGAATATTGGACGCCTGAACCTGTTCCTGTCATATACGGCTTCTTCTTGATCTTCCCCAAACAGTTACCACAAAGCTGCACATGCAGTTTAATAAAATGTGTTCAAGTGAACTTGGAAAGTGAGATCCATTAAGATGTAGTTTCCACAGTTTGAAGAGGAAGATATTGACATGATTTTATTTCATTTTATTTTATTTTTCATCTTTTGTTACTGTCTGTCTTATTGCTCGTTGCTCTGCTTGCTGCGTTTCCCTCGGGGTCAATAAAGTATCTATCCATCTATCGAGATTTCTGAACTTAATCCTGTTGAACACCTTGTACCTAACTTTAGCAATATTAGTGTGGCTGAGGAAGAAAAAAGACCACAAGCACACTCCAAACGCTAGTGGAACATCATCTCTCAGGGAGTTTTTCCTCGTCACCGTCTCCGGCTCAACAGAAACAAGTCTGGGCAAAAACAAAAAAATCTATCTATCTATCTATCTATCTATCTATCTTGGTGTTATCTGTCTGTCCTGTCTGGTGGTCTGCCTATCTATATGTGTGTCTGTCTGTCTGTCTGTCAGTCTGCTGTCTATCTATCTATCATCGGTCTTCTGTGTCTGTCTGTCTGTCTTGGTCCTGTCTATCTCATCTATCTGTCTATCTGTCCTTCTGTCATGTACCCCCCCCTGTCTGTCTGTCTGTCTGTCCTATCTATCTATCTGTCTGTCTGTCCTGTCTATCTATCTATCTATCCATCCACCTGTCTGTCTGTCTGTCTATCTATGACTAATCATGCTGTCGTCGGTCCGGATCCCTATGTCTTGTGCTATCATCTGTCTGTCTGTCTGTCTGTGTCTGTCTGTCTGTCGTCTATCTTCTATCTATCTATCTATCTATGCTATCTATCTATCTATCTATCTATCTATGCTATCTGTCGATCTGTGTCTGTCTGTGTCTGTCTATCTATCTGTCTGTCTGTCGGTTCTTCGTCTGTTCTGTGCTAATCTCTCTATCTATCTTTCTGTCGGTGTCCTTTCTTGTCTGTCTGTCAAGGTCCTGTCTATCTATCTATCTATCTGTCTATCTGTCTGTCTGTCTGTCTGTCTGTCAGTCTGTCTGTCTATCTATCTATCTGTCTGTCTGTCTGTGTCTGTCTGTCTGTCTGTCTGTCTTTTTTTCTATCTATCTATCTATCTATCGAGCTGTCTGTCGTCTGTCTGTCTGTCATCTATCTGTCTGTCTGTCTGTGCTTGCTCCTGGCTGTACTGCTGTACTATCTATCTATCTATCTATCTACTTATCTATCGATCTATCTATCTCTAGCGATCTGATCTGTCGTCGTCGCTGTCTGTCTGTCTATCTATCAGTGGTGGTCCGTCAGGGCCTGCAAGTCCTTCCTGCGGCAGTAAGAGATATCTGAATCACAAACTGATATTATTTATATTTTGTCCATCCTTCACCACGCCGTCTAGCGGCGTATGATGCACCGTATTGTATTCACTCCGTTGATTGGATAGTCTAGAATGGTCTATTCAGCTATTTTTGTCGCCCCCTAATGCTGAAAGGAGAAAAAACAGATTAAATGACGATTTACTTTCAAGGCCATTTTCAAGTAGCACTTTTTAAGAAAAGCCGGACATTGTTAAAAGTTTCTGACCCGAGCTCGTCTGTCCGAGCAAGAAGAGGATTTGTCCGCCTCTATCACTTAGCACTGTATTTTGATGAAAAGAGGGGGATGGATTTTGTTTACAAACAATCCATTTTTTTTGGTGAGTAAGGTCCAGCTCTTTTCCTGAATAATATTGCGAGTTTAATTGATGTTTATTATTATGGGTAAAGGAGGAGTGCGTGATGAGGTGGGTATGGTAGATAAGTGTAATAAATGTATGGGAGGGTGAGTAGAATGATGTATGGGATGAGTAGAAAGGAATGTCTTGGGATGACTGGTGTTAATGTCTGGAGAGAGTTAAAAGATAAAATTGTATGGAGATGAGTAGAATATGTATTGAGATGTAGTAGAATGCATGTCTGGAGCTGCAGTAGAATGCATGTCTGGAGCTGCAGTAGAATGCATGTCTGGAGCTGCAGTAGAATGCATGTCTGGAGCTGCAGTAGAATGCATGTCTGGAGCTGCAGTAGAATGCATGTCTGGAGCTGCAGTAGAATGCATGTCTGGAGCTGCAGTAGAATGCATGTCTGGAGCTGCAGTAGAATGCATGTCTGGAGCTGCAGTAGAATGCATGTCTGGAGCTGCAGTAGAATGCATGTCTGGATATGCAGTAGAATGGATTCAGGACTACTGCTGGAGCTGGCAGTAGAACTTGGTCTGGAGCTGCAGTAGAATGCTGTCTGGAGCTGCAGAGATGCATGTCTGGAGCTGCAGTAGAATGCATGTCTGGAGCTGCGTAGAATGCATGTCTGGAGCTGCGGAGTTGCCTCTGTTTGTTTTTCTACCTGCATTATTGTGGCTACAGCAATGGCAATCAATGTTCCTTTATACTGAATTTCTGCATATTATATGCTTTTTTATAACCAAATCATATGGAGCACTACTATATTATGTTTCATTATGTATTATGTAAAGCTGCTTTGACACAACGACGATTGTAGAAAGCGCTCTAAAATAAAATTGAATTGGATTGAATTAATGATGGCCTTGGTGTGAACTTCAACGGCCCCTACTGCTATCTATCTATCTATCTATCATCTATCTATCTATCTTCTATCTATCTATCTATCTATCTTATATATATATACTTTAATATATAACCCGTGAAAATTGTCCTAGTTGTGATGGTATGTGGGGTGTGAAGTGTATATGTGTGTTGTGTGTGTGTGGTGGTGTGTCCCTTGTTGGTTGGGCATTCCATCCATGTGTATCCTGCCTTAAGCCCATAGACGCCTGAGATAGACACAGACTCCCCGTGACCCGAGGGAAGATCGGATAAAGCGGTAGAAGATGAATGTATATATTTATGTCTCTGCTTCTATATTTGCTCCTGTAACACTGCTGGATGAATAAAGATATAGCTCATCTTTACAAATGAAATATCCAGAGATGCTAAGTAATCAGAAAGTTATATTTTTCGCTGCGTACAGTAAATCACATTTCAAAGAAAGATGAATTCTGTAAGTGTAAGTATTTAAATTGTCTATTTTGTTTCCTGATGCTGATGACCAAGAATTCTAATAATTCATGTGAACACAAAAATGTTATCAGATGTTCACAGTCTAAAAACACAACAAGATTCTTGTCTGTGGACTTTATGGGCACCAGTGGAGATTGAATGGTTCAGTATGAGGACCCTCACTTGGGTCCTTGAGCAAGGCTCTTAAGCCTCTGTGAGCCAGGGGGCGCTGTATCATGGCTGACCCTGCGCTCTGACCCCAGATTCCAAACAAAGTGGGATATGTGAAGAAAGAATTTCACTGTAAAGTATATGTGACACATAAAGGCTCTTCTATTGGATCCTGGACAATAGATGATTCCTTCAAGACCCGAAAGGAACTCTGAATCTATTGCAGTTTTGCTTCACCACCGCAAGAGGGCGGTCTTGCACCGTGCATCACTCAAAGTTTTGCCTCCGAAATTAAATAATAAAACAAAAAGACGGACAGAAAACAGGAAGTTGGTCGTTTATTTTTTCGTTTATGTTTGTACAATATGCATTTGTTAGATTTGTAAAAAGTCTGTAGTCTGTAGGCAGTGAACTGCAGCAACGAGCGATGTCTTCGATCTTGGATCCATGAGCACATCTGGACTCCAGAGATGTATTTAAGCAGACATTTGCTCACAGCTACCATGTATGAAATTCTCATGGGTGCTCTCCTGATCCCCTTAAGAACAAACTTACCGGCTCGGGTGTGAATTGATTTGCTATAATGCCTTTCTGTTTACTCGTTTTACTTGCTCTTACATTTATAAATGTCTATTCTTTGTGTTCTTTGTGTCAATGAGACAAAACCAAGGCTGTTTTGGTGCAACAATGTGTTCCTTTAAAATAAATTCATGAGCTCACAATTTTTTTTTTTGAACACAAAGAGGACCCAGAAAGGCTTACACCAGATGCTCTCTCTTTTCTTCCCCAGCGCCCACACTGAGGTCCCAGCAGATGGGTATTGTTGCACGGGGGGAGGGTGCTAAAAAGAAGAGGTGGTGAGGCTGAAAGTGTGTAATGAGGTAATTGTGTGGCCCAAGCTCAATGTGGCACACTTTCTGCATTAAGCAATTTATGGATCTTCTAGTCTTTGATCCTCCAAAAGAAAGGGCCCGAGGGGGTTGCAGTGTCTTCCAGAGGCTCCCCGGGGTCGAACATGTGAAGAGCGGGCGACAAGCTGGCGTGTCCTGAGGCAACGCGGCCATTTGGAAATCCACGTGTCCCTCCATGGGTTTTTTTTTTTTTTTTTGATCCGCCACTTTTGTTGCGATGATGCATGCGGCTTCTGCTCAGTGTGCAAATTTCATACATCACAGGGAATCATAATTCGGTGAAGTGTAGAAGGAAATACAGCGTTGGATCAGACGGCGCTTGACACTGAATAGTATCAGAAAGCATCATTAAAACATATTTGCAGGGTGTGTGGGACAAAATTCAAAGACCATTTCTGCAAATTAGACAATCTGTAGCCCATATGTCCTTCAAAATCTGTTTCATTAGACCAATGTGCTTTGGAAAGCTCAATAAACGCAAATAAACCCAAATCTATATTTAATATAATATAATTAAATATATTTGCTGCCGAGGAATCACAATGTTTTAATGGTTATCATGTTTGCTTCACACCTTCACGGTCTGGGTTCGATTCCCGTCTCCCCCATGTGTGTGTGTGTGTGTGGGCGATTTGGTGGCAGGGTTTTTTCTCTCCAGGTTCTCTGGTTTCCTTCTGGTACAAAAACATGCACGGTAGGTTAATTGTCCCTAATGTATGACTGTGGTGAAGTGTGTTGTTGTGTGTGGTGTGGTGCCGTGGGCTGGCATCCATACACTGCACGTGAGTCCTTCCTTGATGCCCGAAGACGCCTGAGATGAAAGAATGAATGAATGAACATTTGCTGCTAAATCAGACAACTACCACTAAAAATGTTTAAAAAATAATAATAATATTTTAGATAGATCAAATAAAATAGAAATCTAATCAAATCTAATAATAGAGCTAATAATAAAAAAACAGATAAAGGTACTGTAATGTAATGTAAATGACCATCTCTCTCCACTAGGCCCGCTGTTGTTTGCTTTATATATGTTGCATTTGGGCACGGTGGTTTAGTGGTTAGCACGTTCGCCTCACAACATGGAGGGAGGCCGACCGAGCCAGGGTCTGGGATCGATTCCCGTCTCGTCGGCCATGTGTGTGTGGAGTTTTTTGCATGTTTCTCTCACCTCTCTTCCCGTAGTCTCTGTTTTTTTTTCTTTTTTCCCGTTTCGCCTTCCCTCCGTGTTCGTTCTCCGGTTCCTCCCCCCCGGGTCCAAACACATGCACTTCTTGGTATTGAGTTGGCAAATCTTGGAAAATGGTCCCCTAGTGTATGAATGGTGTGTGTGTTGTGTGTGCGTGTGTTGGTGTGTGTGTGTGTGTGTTGGGTTGGATTCCTTCCAGGTGTATTCCTGCCTTAATGCCCGTGACGCCTGAGATAGACACAACTCCCCGTGACCCGATGTAATATCAGATAAAGCGTTGGAAGATGAATGAATGAATGAATGTTGCATTTGAGTTGAGTTATTGGAAATATGGAAATATTGGATTATAAACGGAGTATAAATGTGGAAATATGGTTAGGGAAATAATAGCTGATAGCTGAACGTTTGCCTAATAATGTTGTGTAAACAATATTAGACACTGGATGATTGTTTTTTATTATAATTTCTGATAAGATGTTCTGATTTTACTATTATTTCTACTTGTAGCTAGAACTAAGATTGTATATTATGTCTTACGCCATATAAAGGTAAAAGACCTTGTAGTGATTATTGACTCTAGTCCTTCCTTTGAATCTCATGTAGACAGAAATACTATGATATCCTTCTTTCATATGAGAAATATTGCTAAAAAATGGCTAAATATAGGTTGGACTATTGTATTGCCTTACTGTCTGGATTTTCCAGTAAGCTTCAGTTCGTCCAGAATGGTGTATCAAGTGTCCTTACTACAAGCAGACAATTACATCACATCACTCCTGTGTTATATACTCTACCGTACTGCCCAATCAAATTTCACATTGACTTCTACTGCTGACATATAATGCACTGAATGGGCTGCGGTACTTCGATCAAAAGGTGCAGCTATTTATTTGTACCTCGAGAAGTGAAGACTATACCAGTGGGCAGAGTTTTCTATAAACAGACTTCCTATTAGTGTTTGGGACTCAGAAACAATATCAAGTGTTTTATGTCCATCCTGAAAACATATTTACTTAGAGAGGCATTTAGTGTATGTAGCAGATTTGGAGAGTTTTTGGTGAACTGGGATGTCTGGATGGTTTCGCCCCCCCTTCCCCCCCAATCCCCATGCTCATGTGTTGGTATGTCCTCTTGTACAGAATCCCAGAGATTCCTCACATCTGTGCTATCTTCTGTCTCTCCCTTTTACTTATGCTGTTCTAGCTCGTCTTGCTGGAGTCCTTACGTCATCACATGGTACAGTTTCCAAAGTACTGCGCTGCTGATCGGCCACCCTTCAGCAAGACTCTTAACCCTCTGTTCTCCTGGGGGGGGGGGCGTTGTGTCATGGCTGACCCTGCGCTCTGACCCCAGCTTCCAAACAAGAGGAAAGAATTTCACTGTGCTGTAATGTAGATTTGACAAATAAAGGCTCTTCTAGTATACTGTAGCTAATAATGCATGTTTTCTTCACTTTCTATTCTCCCACCCCTCCCTCATGTTCATCCAGTTCCCTCTCTCCTGTCTGATTCATCCTGACCCCCTACCTATGGATGGAGTTCTGTTCGTTTGGAGACTGCTCACTGTGAACTATCGCCATGAGCAATTGATAATATCAACGAGAAAGGAAATATATTAACGGATGTTTAAACTCCTCCAGATGATGAGGGATTTCCTTTTCGAGTCTCTCAGGAGGAGTTTCATTTCTCATTAGGGATAACTTTTTGATAGTATTTTACGAAGGTATATTCAGAATTGATTCAGTTCTGTAAAGCTGCTCTAGGACAATGTCTGACGATTGTTAAAAGTCATTTGCAAATAAGACTGAAGTGAAATGAAGTATTAAGCATGGCACATTAACCATGACACTGCAGATGAGTTCTTTACTTCAGTCAGAAACGTTTTGGTGTGCCATGTCTCAGCCCACATGGCATCTGGTCAGGCTTCATCTTGTGGATCGATACCTGGTTATTCATTGAACTTACAGTCATTTCTTTAAATAAAACAGGCTTCCGGTGTAACTTTGCCAAATCTCACTTTAGCATTTTCATATGTTTTTACTTCTTCCTTTTTGTGTCTTCTTTCTTCTTTATCTTTATCTTCAGCTCCAATAGATATCAAATTCTCCTCTCTTAAATATCAGATCAACAATCTGCACAAGTGTCTGGTGTGTTCAGCATGTTACAAGCATGCACTCAGCATAACAAATACATGCACATGTATAGCAGTTGCCCTTATCCATAGCAACTTATACATGAGCAGTTGAGGTTTAAGGGCCTTGCACAAGGGCCCAGCAGTGGAATCTTAGTGGTGTTGGGATATGAACTTGTTGTTCAATGGATGAATCATTGAGCTCCCGCTTCCCTACGTACAGGGAAAAAATACAAAATGTAAAAAGAAAAAAAAAATTGATAATTAACTAGACATTTTTATCAATGTTTTTAAAAAAAATGCAATTAAATATATACAATATATGAAGTGTATGTATTTTTAAAAATGCTCTGCATTCATTGTTACTATCAGGAAACAGAGAATGTTCGAGAATGCAGAGTTAGTGTGTAATGATAGTCACATTTCACAGTGGTACCAAAATGTTAGTCTCTTTAATAAAGGTGAAATGATTATGGAAATGATTACTCTGCAAAAAAAGAACCCTGTACAGGACGAACAGCCCAAAGTAATCAATACCATCCAGCTCTGAATCTGAGAAATACATTGGTGAAAATATGGATCAAAAATAATTCGTATTTTTAATGCTGTTAAATTACCCAAAACACTCTTTATTGCCATTTTTACCATTTCTATGCATCTGTCACAAAATAAATTTAAATGTGATAAAAAATGATATTCCTAACCTGTGTATCTGTGTAAAGCAGCTTTGGGACAATGTCCATTGTTAAAAATGATATACAGATACATTTTAACTGAACTGAATTGAAAAATGTCCCCTGAGAGTCCTCTGAGCTTTTAGTGCATGTGCATTAAAAATCAGTATTGTGACAGTGCCCCTGGAATACAAAGTGTTAAGGGTCCCAAGACTTGGGCTTGAACTCCTAACCTTCTAATCCGAAATCCGAGCCTTAATTTCACTCTGCTAAACATAATCATCTAAATAAAAGTAATAAATGCAATTTAGAAGCAATTTTGAAATAATAAAACATATCATGGCTTTAAAAAAAATAACAAAATGTCTTAGAATTAGCATTAAAGTGCTATTCTGGTTTCAAGGCCTCTCAGCTATAATGTTGCAGAAATGCAGAAATATGGACTGTACAGTATATGGAAGGTGATACATATATATATATATATATATATATATATATACTGTATATAGATATATATATCTATTATATATATAATATCAAACGGTGACAATATATATATTGCTACTGCTAGTTAACGATTCAGTAAGGATTTTTGAAGCCACCTTTTCTCAGAAATGTACATGTCAGTGAAAGAGAAAAGACAAGAGTTGAAATGAAACACACACACCAACACAACAAAACACACACATGAATGGCCAGCTGGACATACACCTTTAGAAATTAACGTCTGAAACCGGTTCGTCAGGAGAGCGAATCTGTCACACACACACACACACACACACACACACACACACACACACACATTTCAAATTCCACCAGCTGTACAAGAGAACACCTCATTACTTATTCTACGTCTGTCAGACATCAGAAAAGGCCTGAAGCACATGTCAGAAAGTGACCTGCTACTATTTGTTTGGTGATTTAGTGAGGATGAGGAGAGATAGCTCAGTGCTGTAAGGAGGAAATAGATTAGACCGCTGGCTTTGGGAGTTCTGATAAATTATAAAGCTTCAAAGAGTGTGTGATTAAAATCACTGAGAGTGAGTGCAGTTTGGCCAAATATGTTTTGTAGAGTAAAAAGTTAGACAGTGTGCTCTGCTCGTCCTGTCATTGTACAAAAAATAAAGAATTCAAGGTTGAATTAGTTAAATTTATATTAACATTATAAATAAAAGGTGTATACATATAATACTTGCAAATGATTTAGAAAGTTCATTCATTCATTCATTCATTCATTCATCTTCTAGCGCTTTATCCGATCTTCCCTCGGGTCACTGGGAGTCTGTGTCTATCTCAGGCGTCTATGGGCATTAAGGCAGGATACACCCTGGATGGAATGCCAACCATCGCAGAGCACACACAAAACACACAACACACAACACACACACACACACACACACACAACACACCACACACACACACACACACAAACACACACACAACACAAAAACACACACTAGGAACAGTTTTCCCAGGTGCCAATCAACCTACCGTGCATATTTTTGGACCGGGGGGAAACCGGAGAAAAAACCCCTAAGGCACGGGGAGGACGTGCAAACTCCGAGAAGGGACGGGAATCGAACCCAGACCCTGGAGGTGTGAGGCGAACGTGCTAACCGCTAAACCACTGTGCCCCTCACGTTTTAGGAAGTTGTGATGTTAAAAATATACTGTGATTTGGATGAATTTACCAAATGGAAAGGAATTGAACAAAAGATAAATGGTACAGTACTGAGTGTCAGAAGGCAACTGTCACGACCCTGTCTCCTCCCAGCTCTGCGCTTCCACGCTCCCAGTCGCCTAGCTGCTGATGAGCTCCAGCTGAGGCTCGTTGGAGCCATCAGTACGCCGCCCTATTTAAACCCGGCTTTCCCTCCATTCCACTTCCGGGCTCGTAATGCTCACATTCATAAACCAAGATTCGTGACTAACCTGTTTATCTCTCTGATTCCCGAATCAGGTCCCGATCCCGGCTGTTCCTGTTTCCCGGAATCTCGTCCGCCTTTAGCGTGATCTCTCTCCCCGGTCACGGACCTCCTGAGTTCCCCGATCCTCGGCTCGGGCCGTACAGGGCTGTACACCCATTTTGGCTACTCCTTTGAGTAGCGTCTCTTAAGTTCTCCAATTTTCTAAATAAACCATCTTGAGTTCGGGTGTTTGTGTGTCTGTCACGTTACAGCAACAAGTTTGTGGCTACAAATGAATTTGGAGGTCAGGATTATTCGTGGCCTCAAAGATGCTGAGAAATACATAGAAATACTGATCTATTATGCAGTAGCATTAGCAACAACCCCAAACAAACATTAAGAAATATCTTTACCGTAGAAAACAAGAAGTTATAGATAGTGGGGTTTAAAAAGACTTCTGTAGAAGTATCAACTCAAGCTTTTTACTCAAGTAAAAGTATAAAAGTACTGGTTCTAAAACTACTGCAAGTATAAAAGTAAAAGTAATGTGAGGGAAAAAATGGCATTAAGGACAAAAGCTTAGGACGCACCAATCACAATCACTAATTTACTGGTAACATCTCTCTACCGAACTCCCTACTGTTGTTTCATTTGATAAACGAGTCAGTAGTGAAGAAATAATCACTTTTAAGTAATAATGGTTTTTGAGTTACGACTCTAACACTGGTTTTGTCCTCGCTGCAGTGGGAGGTGATTTGTGTGTCGTGTGCAGGTGTGACGGATCGCGTACAAACCAATAATGTGTCGGAGTGTTATATGTTTATATCTCATCCACAATCACATTCACTCTATCCGGACGGAGACGTTTATCTGGATAGGACGTTTTTTTTGAACGATGACAAGCCGAAATGAAAACAAGCCGAAATGAAATAGGAGTAACGAGACTATTTTAAATATAAGAAGGAAATACAGATAATTGCGTGAAAATGTAAAGGAGTAGAAGTAAAACGACTTTTGAAAAATAATTACTCCAGTAAAATATAGATACCCAAAATTTCTACTAGTATTTGTATATCTATTATTTGATACCTCTGACACACACACACATACACACACACACACACACACACACACACACACAATGGACTTTAACATTTAGAGTCTGCGGTGTAATAGAGTTGGTGATAATCAAGTGGAGAACAGTGTATAAGGCATTAGACTCTATCCTGGAACATTGCAGGTTCAAATCCCACAACAACCGCCAAGATGACACTAGTGGGCCCTTGAGCAAGGCCCTTAACCATGAATTGTTAAATCTCTCTGGATTAGGGCATCTGGTAAATGTATTTAGCCTCTTAATTCCTATTTAATCAGTATAGGTATACTTACAGTTTCACACACAGATTCTTGATTTTTGCTTTTATTTCTGTTACGTAATGAATGAATTGAAGTCGTGTTGTTGTTGTTGTTGTTGTTGTTGTTGTTATTGTATTTCCTCATTTTAAGACCTGCTAAGAACAGATTATGTCCTGTTTTATGAAACCATATAATTCAAATTCAAATAGGTTGCATGACTATATATACACACACACGTACACACACACACACACACGTACACACACACACACACACACACACATATAACCACCAGCTGTCGATGCTCAGTGTATATTTATGCATATTCTGGAATGTTATTAAAAGGCATGAAGGCATTATATGAAAGTTGAGTGTCGCATTAACAGCGTCAATCACCGTATGACAGATGGAGATCAAAGTGCTGACGTGACATCGTCATTCTGTAGGATATTTCCTGCATCCACACGACACGTTTCTCTGCTTTTGCAGTGTCAGTCACTTACAATCTCAGATGGCTAAAGGAATGTGAAATGGGGGAATTTTTTTATGATTCTAAAAATATAACGCAGATATGCTGTAACAACGTTATAAGCAAATCCAGTAATATAAATGCACTTTTTTTGACCTTAGTCTTTTCATGGGATCCAAAATGAAGTTCACAAAAACCCCAGATCACTGTGTGATCAGAACAGAATGTTTAAAAAGCCCAAATTTGAATGAAAAGTAAATATATTGTGTTCTGTGGGAAGTGAAGTGAATAATCATATTGCACCAATGCTTTTAGCGATCTCAGATCCGGAATGTTGGCACTGAAAACTGGAGCTCCTGCCATACAAGCAATTTGTTTAATCATAAATGCAGTCCAGCTTCCACATGCAGGTACTACACAACATTCACTGCCAAATCCCCGGGAAAAGAAGAGTAAAATCTATAACGCCAATGCACAGTCCACATATTGGTTTTGTAATAATTCTATAACAATATTATCATTTATACACTAAAGTTATCACATTTTATTACTTAAATACAATAACACAAGCCGCACTACACAGAGGAAAAACAATTAGATAAAAGCTCAAATTAGATAATAAGGCAACCAATTACAACATTAAAATGACTTCATAAATCTTTTTAATATCAGTGTCTAAAAAGAAAATCAATTAGTTTATATTAGATTAGATCAGAACTTTATTGTCACTGCACATGTGGGTACAAGGCAGAGAAATACAGTTAGCAACCAACAAGTCCATTTCAAGGTGCAATAATTAGTATATATAGTCAGTGCATAACAATAAATAATTTTTATATATCCAATATAAGGTAATAGATGGTAAAATGCATATATAAGCATATATAAACATAAACAAATGTGGATGTAATACAGTGGGAGTAAATGAGCAGTGATAAGTATATGCAATATGTATAATACTTGATAATTTGCATATGTAAACAGTGTAACAGTATATAGAGGAAGGTAATATAGTGAGTAAATGAGAATATATTGAATATATAATGAGCAATATAGAATATATTATGATATATATATATATATATATATATATATATATATATATATATATATATATATATATATATATATGGAAGCTGGAATTTGTATACATCAGCTGTTTCTGAACCTGCTTGTCCTTTAGCGCCTCCTAAAGGGCAGGAGGGTAAAGTGTCTATGGGCAGGATGAAAGAAGTACTTTATGATATTGCGTGCCCTGCTGAGACATCGCTTCCTGTAAATGAAACGGCTTTACATACTTCTGTAGCGATATAACACAATATTAGCTTGAGCCACTGCAGCTGTGTGTCTAAGTGCGAAAAACAGATCTACCATTTGTTTCAGATATTATTACATCTTGATCCAGGGGTCCAAAAGGCAACGTGATACATGAGACGGAGAAATGTATACACAGCCTCAGCATGGAAATGAGATTTAGAAGCTGTTCCACATGTACAGGATATCTGACACAGACATGCGAATGTTCAGCGGTGAACAGTAACAAATGATCTTTTACTTTCTTACTGTACTTACCGAGATTTTGTGTAGGTTTGTGTACTTTACTCATCATCAGCACTTTATTAGAGTTTTTCGTTTGGAGAAACGTCACCATATGTTCATGCAGAGCATCTTATTTTTACTCAAACCGCCAATACAGCAGTAAATACAGGCTGTTCCTCACTACTATGAATAGATAACTTTGTGTTAAATGAGCACAAATGAAACCCCTATAAGTCAAAATGATCTGATTATTATTTGCTCTCGAGTAAAAACAGTCATCCTTTCTTTTCTTTTCTGTAATAATATTCAAGACGTCATGTTTGTGTTTTTACTCATTTACAGAAAGAACTTTATTGCACAGTAACCAAGGAATTTGTTTTGGTGATAGACTTTGATAGAATTGCACGTTTTGTTAATGTAGGATGGAAATAAAAAGTAGATAAAAGAATAAAGGTTTTTTGCACATTTTTATACGAAAAAATAAATATAGTATTCTTGCACAGAGAATTATAAAGGTAACATTGTTATTGAACATATTTCTATTTTATTGAGCAATGACATTTAAGTGTTCACGAGGTAGATTGCCTGGGGGAAGAAACTGTCCTTGTGCCTGGCTGTCTTGGTACTCGGTGCTCTGTAGCGTCGGCCAGAGGGAAAAAAGTTTAAAGAGCATGTGAGTTGGATGTGAGGAATTCAGAGTCATTTTCCGAGCGCTTTTACACACTCTGGATGTGTACATTTCTTGAAGAGAGTGCAGGGGAGCACCAATAATCTTTTCAGACATACGAAGCGTCCTCTGTAATCTTCTGATATCTGAATTCATAGCTGAACAAAACCAGACAGTTATGGAAGTACACAGGACAGACTCGTGATGGCTGAATAGGACTGTTCGAGCAGCTCCAGTGGCAGGTTGAGTTTTCTCAGCCTCGGAATTTAAAAAAAAATCCTCTGTTGTGCTTTTTCAACAATGGAGTCAATATGATTGTCCCACTTCAGGCTCTGAGAGATGGTAGTGCCCAAGAACCTGAACGTCTCCACTGCTGCCACAGTGCTGTCCATGATGGAGAGTAGGGGGAGGTTTCTCTTTTCATCTCTACTGTTTTAAGGTGTGTAACTAGAGTCCTGTAATAGTGTATACTACCATAATACCTGATTAAACAGCACAATTCAAGAAATGTACACATACTCATACACAAGCTTATTACTGAATTTCAATTCAAAGAATCATCAAAACTCTGTTATTTAAACAAAAGTGACGCGATCTGCATATCCACATTGTTTTGGACAATGAAAACAGAAAATGGTGACGGCATGCTGTATCTTGATACTCATCTGATATTCAGTGTAAAATACCATGTTGGTCATCATCTCACGGCTGCTGCAGCTGGCGCTTCAGGAGCTTGTATAAAGACAGGGCACATCAGGAGTTCTGCTAAGCTCTGTTTTTTTTTAGGAAAATGTTTTTTTTTTTTCAAATGTTAATATACAGGTTCTTTAAGCACCAGGATAGATCAGCCCCAAAATACCGATTAAGACTTGGTCATGGACAGACATTTCAAAAGGATAATGACCCTAAACATCCATCTAACCCAAAGCAAAAATGGTTATAGAACAACCTAAATTGCTGTTTTTGAATCGCTCGCCAGTCTCTGTATTTGAAACCTACTGAAGGAACTGAACCTGATATTTTAGTCATTTATAAGGAAACATTCCATAGATGAACGCATGATTGCTAGATATTACAATCAAAGAATGTTCATTAAATTGGGTTTATATATATATATATATATATATATATATATATATATATATATATATATATATATATATATATATATATATATATATATAACATTCATGGCAACAACGTTCTTTCATATGGAGTTTATATCCCAGTTTTCTTCTTGCTAAACTTAAACAGTGATATAAAGGGCAGACCACTAATGTGGAAAGTTCTATAGAAATAAACTTAAACTTAATGTGTGTTAGAGGCTGCAAAAGTAAACAAATCCCTTATTTATGTAGATAGTCATGTTTTTAAATACTCTGGTAAAAGTACATACTAACTAGACTTTTTTACTCAACTTAAAGTATGGGCTCGGTCATGTACTGTCGCGTAAAAAATATGTAAACAACAGTATTTATTTGTGCAAGAAAGATCAGTCACATAATCAGATAAACTCGAAAGTATGCAGAAGAGAAGTGCACCGTTACGCCTCGCCTTCCTCCTTCTATACCTGTACTCCTGTTTTAAACTGATAAGGAAGATAAGCAAGTCATAGATGAGGAAGTGAGGTAATAAAAGAGAACCGTTTTGTGAATTCCCAAGATGATGTTTATCAAGTCTTTAGTTTCCATAGTGTTTTATAAGAAGGAAGCTTCTGTTCTTGAAGATATGAGTAATAATGTTCTGACTGTCAGTTTTTCACTTAACCACATGGAAACGTAAA
Organism: Kryptopterus vitreolus; assembly: GCA_030449085.1. Taxonomy (NCBI): domain Eukaryota; kingdom Metazoa; phylum Chordata; class Actinopteri; order Siluriformes; family Siluridae; genus Kryptopterus; species Kryptopterus vitreolus. Next base: position 218,063 of record JACRUU010000026.1, on the reverse strand, counting down.
CGGTCACGTGCACTACATATTTTGAAAAACGTCAAATTTACCATTATAGCACTTGGGTAAAATGATCTGTTTTAATGTAGGTTAAATTAATACTTTTCAAGTTTCTATTACTCTAATTACTCTATTTTTCTATTACTCTAATTATAAAATGACTGTGCTTTATGCAAATGTATGTTCATTATCAGTGAAAGCAAACTCAACGTAGGGCATTAAAACAAAATACTCTTTTAAACTCTTTTAAAATAGTTATGTTGTTTTAAATTATACAAATTATCAGGAGACCAAACGAAAACATTTGTTTCCACATGGACGGTTAATAATGTGATACCGGATAAAGTGTTAATCATTCATATGGATAACATAATCATAAAATATATAGTTTTTTTTCAAAATTAAAAATTTTGATCTTTCCATTCATATATTTTTATGTCTGTGAAGGAAATACTGAGATTCAGGCTGTTTATATATATATATATATATATATATATATATATATATATATATATATATATATATGTCTGTAAAGATAAATGACAGAGATGGCAGAGAGCACCCCCTGGTTTACTTCATTTAACAATAGCACAGCGATTATTGCACACGATATTCTCGATGGCGCTGAGGGGTGATGTGGGTCCGTCTGGCACAGGGTTCATGGATAGGTTTAAGATTTTTGATGCGATCAATGCAAATACAGGTCCCACTGTGTTCTGTTTAATTTCTTTTTTTGCTACAGATTACATATGGTGTGTACTGACTGACTATTTTGCTAAATGTATATCCAATTCCAAAAGCTAAGAAATAACCCAGTATATTGTTTTGCTTGTAGTATCGCAAAATATCATATCACAACTCCTGTATTGTGATGTATCGTATCGCTCGATACTTGCCACTTACACAGCCTTTATTGTTAGTCCTGTTAAAGTCTTCTTTTCTACAGAACAGATCATTTGACAGCATTTCACTGCAGATTTTCTCTCAGGAGCTACTTTTTGTGTCTAGCACTTTAGATTTACTTTAAAATTGCTAAAAACACTATATAAATACATTTAAATATGTAGTTAAACGATCACACATTCATTGTTGAATATGTTTCCCCCTCAGTGCCACGAAGCCGAGCTTCACACCAACCTTCAATCGCTCCGACAAAACCCTGACTCATACGAATTAACTCTGAATTTATTAGGAAGGCCAACTCAGCAAAAGTGAGATGCTGTTTTTTTTTCAAGGGGATGATGGCTGCACTTTTGCAAGCAGCACGATATATGTGTGTGTGTGTGTGTGTGTGTGTGTGTGTGTGTGTGTGTGTGTGTGTGTGTGTGTGTGTGTGTGTGTGTGTGTGTGTGTGTGTGTGTGTGTGTGCATATGTGAAATTGTACATCTACACATTTAGTAACAAAAGATAAAATCTTTGAAGGAAAACACATCCAGCGGGGCATTATTAAATCTATTATTAAATATTTAGGAATACATACATACATACATACATATGAGGTTAATCTTTATCCATCAGCCTTCAGCTGAGATCAGAGAATCGTTTCACAGGACAATCATAGCCTGGAAACTTCACACAGCTGGATAGAAAGACAATAAGCCATTGGATGTCCTGTTTGGAAGGTTCAGGTTTGACTTTCCGCACCCCGAGAAATCCATTGGCACAGTAAGGCATAGTGCTGCTATCAGTGTGATTAAAACTTCCCTCGGCTTTTTGGATGTTTCTAGGACACCTTCTTTATCAGGATGTTGTGGTTTGCCATTTTCCGTCCGGGTTTTAGATTTAATGGTTTATACAGGGTGGGACAAAAAATGCGATGAAGGAGAAAATGGTTATTTTTATTCACTTACCCACAAGTTACAGTCAGCTCTATCCCATAACTCTTTTCAATTATACTCAAACACAGTACAGAAAAAAAAGCTTTTGGTAAGGAAATTCTGATCGCTACAAGCTCGATCCCCTGTGCTAATACTAATGCAAATCAATTAAACGATGATCATTCAAAATTTTGGCAGTAAATCAGTCCATTCTTTTAGCAAAAAAGTAATGTCTGTTTTATTTTAAGGACATGTCAAATATACAACATTTGATCGATTCGTCTTTTCTCATTAAAATGAAATTTTTCAGTCAAAATGCTGAATTAACAGAAATTACACAACAGTCAAGACTGGTTTGAGGCAACTTTCCAAGGGACTCTAATATTTATATTCATTATAATGTGCTATAATGAGAAGAGAAGCTATTCAGCATGCATAATTCACAGTAGGATGATTTTACTATTATTATTATTATTATTATTAATATTAATGTTATTAATAATAATAATAATATTGATAATAAAAATACATAATATTTAATATTTAATATTAATAATGAATAATAATAACAATACAATTATTCTGATAATTATTATATTAATCGTTTTATTTTTAATAATAATTGTAAAAATATATATATAAAAAATAATATATTAAAATAAATTATGATTATTGTTATTGTTGTATTATTGCTGCCGACCAAAAGTAGCCTAAAGAAAAATAACCAGAGAGGGTTTTACTGCAGCTGTATACTATACAGTGCCTTTATTAGCCATATATATATGTACTTTACAGCACAGTTAAAGTCTTTCTTTGTATATCCCAGTTTATTTTTGGGAGCCAATCCCAATGTAAAATTAGACATTTCTGAAATTTGAATAAAAATGAGGTTTAGTTTGCTTTTTGAACGTTTCTCGTTCTTCTCGCTTTTGCAGCAGGAATTTATCGTCCTGGAAGTCTTTCAGCTCACCACATTGCACTGCTTAGTAAAGACATTGTGTTTTAAGCGTCTCATCAGCACTTTTCCTTTCTCCTGACTGCTGGTTTATTGTAGTATTTCTCTGCTTGGTTTTGGGACGTGTAACAACGTGTGCTATTTTTTGGTTTTCTACGTTCACAGAAAGGATTCCTACAAGTTACGGTTGATTAACATCTGGAACATCTGAGAGCCCGAGCTAAACCAGCTTCCAAACGAGGAAGAAGTTTATTTTTCCCATGTTATGATACACATTAGAAAAGAGCTGCTTGAAATCCGAGTATTTATGATCTTTCTCAGTAATAAAATGCTGGAAAGTGTGTGTGTGTGTGTGTGTGTGTGTGTGTGTGTGTGTGTGTGTGTGTGTGTGTGTGTGTGTGTGTGTGTGTGTGTGCTGTGTGTGTTTGGTGTGGGGATGTGTGTGTGTTGTGTGTGTGTGTGTGTGTGTATGTGTGTGTGTGTGTGTGGGTCTGTGTGTGTGTGTGTGTGTGGTGTGTGTGTGTGTGTGTGTGTGTGTGTTTATGTGTGTGTGTGTGTGTGTGTGTGTGTGTGTGTGTGTGTGTGTGTGTGTGTGTGTGTGTGTGTGTGTGTGTGTGTGTGTGTGTGTGTGTGTGTGTGTGTGTGTGTGTGTGTGTGTGTGTGTGTGTAGGATCAGCTTACATTCACAGCCTCTGGAGCTTTAGTGACTCAGCAGCTTTAACCAGCCTGGTGTTGTGCTTTGTGATGCAGCATGTAGGAGATGTTGGGGGTAATAGAAAGAGTCTGATCTACCTACTTTATCTATTTCACTCTCCACATGTTGTTCTCCACAGGACAGCGAGCACTAACATCAGGTGCTTATCTTATCTTCCTGACTGGCTGTACACAGTAACAATGGAGCTTCTATAAAAACCATAAAACCTGTTCGCACTGACCCACTAAAAAGAGGAAGTTTCCTGACTCCAGTACAGTATCTAATTACCCCAATACTGTAATTTATATTTAATTTAGAAAGTTATTCTTATTGGTTTCATATTTAGTATAAAGTGTAATGATCTTTTTTTTTACTACATAGAAAGTATTTTTTTTTCTTCCAAGCCATTTTTATTGAAAAATCAACATTTACAGATATCAAAATGCAGACATAAAAAATTCTCATCTTACATTTACCACACGGCAAGGTACATAACAGTAATAGACAACACAACAACAACAAAAACCTGAAGCAACACAATTGGACAAATGAATAACCAGCCATTTGCGGAAAAATGTGTAACCGCTCAGTGTATACTTAATCAACTTAAGAAAAAACGTCAAGTCTTTAAGCCACTGAGAGACAGAAGACTCCAATGTAGAAGTCTGCAACGTCTCACTGAGCAACATTATTTTTTAAATCTTTTTTTTTTGTAAATAATTAGTTTTGCATCTAACTTTTTAAAGTCAAAATCTCATTTGACTTTACAAACCCTTGATTAAGAATATTTTCAGTCCAAAGTTCATTTATTCAGCATGCTTTAAAAATGCATACGCTGTAAAAACAACGTGATTGGTCGTGTTTGTCCACGCTACACAGTGAATTCCAGATAAGCACCATGAGAGAATCTTCATGATAAAGGACACAGGCAATAATCAAGCCAGTCATGTTGGGAATTATCCATGAGGGTGTGATTGTATTTTAGGACACTGGGATTGTAGCGCCAAAGTCGAGCTACACTTTGAAGATTCAGCAAACATGTGATTGGATGCGGGTGAGCTCGCTAACACCACCCAAAACGCAAGAGACCAACAAGTACCCAGGATCAAAACTAGCACTCAAATCTAGGCTTTAATAATGATATATAGATCTGATATCTGGTTGTAAATTGACTGTGTACATTTTTACATGTATTTTTTTACAAGGCCCGTAAACCTAAACTAAAATAAGGGCGTCTGCCAAATGTTGTAAACATAAATTAGTTGTGATTAGATCATTCATCATTAGTTCATGATGAACAAACCATTCATTACATCTAGCAGATCCTCTTATTATAAAGCAGGTACTTAAAGTAATTTATGATGGAGAATAATAACCACTGACATGTTCAGCCTGTAGCTTAAAGGGTGTGTCCCAATCCACACACTGCCTTAGTGACAAGCATTTGTCAAGCATTATCATAATACCATCACCACTGCTGTCACTTGTGCACCAAAATGCTCATCAGAGGCAAATATTTTATACTTTGAAGATTCAGCAAACATTCTTCATGTGGTTGGATGCGGGTGAGCTCGCTAACACCACCCAAAACGCAAGAGACCAACAAGTACCCAGGAACAAAACTAGCACTCAAATCTAGGCTTTAATAATGATATATAGATCTGATATCCAGTTGTAAATTGACTGTGTACATTTTTACATGCATTTTTGCCTACAATCTCACATTCAGTCAGTAATCACGGTTCTTGCTTTACGCGAAATTGTCATTTTCATATTTCCTAGATTTTCAGAAATCCTGGGACAGATTTCACATCCATTAAACGGATATTTTAGCATTTTTGCATTAATTGCAACTTACAACCGAGCAGGGAAAGGTTAAGGGTCTCATGGGAGTAGCAACTCAATGGGGCTGAGACTTGAACCGTTGACCTTTTGATCCAGAGTCCAGTGTTTTACCACTGTGCTGTCACCTCTCTCTCAGACAGGCTTAAGTGCTCAGCAGAAGTTGTAGCTTGGAACGTAACCAATGAACCAGCAATGCACTTTTGGTCTGAGGTTGTGATTGTGTTGTAACTTTATTAAATAACATTTTTGCATTGCAATTAACAAGGGACATCAGTGACTGTAAGTTTGTTTCTTATAAATGTAACCGTAATTATACTTGTAAGTTTATCCCTAATGAGCAAGACTGTGATTAACTTCATGAGGAAGAAACCTGAGTTACACCGGACGTTCATTACTGTTGAGGTGTTCAGTGATGGATGTTTAAATGAAAAACCGTTCCTGCAGCATGTGGTCCTGAGCCAATATAATACATTAATAACTGTCCAAATCCACCCTCAATATCCATGAGTTGCTCAGTAACCTCATGTATGTTTGAGGTGTTGCGGTAGAGCCATCCACAAGCGCACCGAATGTCTCCAAGTGATGAGAAGCGCATGCAGAGGCAGGACGTCCAGATGCATGGGGCAGATCTGAAAGCAAGAAAAGGACAGGATCACTAGCTTCCTTGAATGCATTAAATGTACAAAAAATCTGTAATTTTATCCTGTTTTGTGATGATTTAATTCAGTACCATTTTTACACCTCCAGCTGACAAGAGTCATAGTAAAAATGTCTTTAAAGTATTTTATTTGAATGGAATTAAACATGAATGTGATGAATTGCAGGAGTTTTGCTGTCATTTTACATTCTAATGAACTGTGAAAAAACTGTGCTTGTACCTCGCATGTCTTTTTACATTATTAGAGAATAAATAATACATTTCTAATTGTTTCATTCTTTTAATTCAATTTCGTTTAAATGTTGTTTTTTATTTCTTCATTTCATTGGTGAAGATATTAGAAAAAGGAATTATATTCTCCAGACCAGCATTAGTAATGGGTCTTAACTGAATGTCTTTGTAACGTATTCCCTCAGGAGACTCGCTCTATGTTTTACTCTGCTGTCGCTGAGATATTCACCATAGTGCGGCTCTCCTCATCAATATTATGTTATCACAAAATGTATTCACAAAAACTGAAAACAAAGGAACTGCCTATCAACGATTATACTATAATCTCTTGTATATCTTTTTTGACCAATTTAAACGATGTTAATCTCAGTGAGTAAAATGTGATAGAAAAAAAAAAAAAAGGAAAAAAACAAGGAAAAAAGAAGAAAGGGGAAAAGATCTATATGAAAAATCTATGTGTTTTCACAAAAACACTATCCTATATAAACCTGTGTTCCTGTTTAAATACGCATGATCACATTCCCTTAAAGTACTTGTTTTTCTTCCTCAATCTTTGCCTCAATCATCAAGACTGAGAAAAATAAAAAAGACATGCAGGTAGTCTCGTGTGAAAGAGGCAGATTTATGGGGTGTGGGGGGGGGGGGGGGCGATGGAGACAGATGATCCGCTGATTGATTGATATAACATCTGTACGTCTGGTGGTCATAACTTACATCGAAAGCTGCTCCGATCAGATTCAATAATCAGGGAGAGCAGTACAATTACATATCATTTAAGCCAGTATGACTGATAACATTTCCTAATCGTTTATTCTACACTATAAGATAAAATGCACATAAAATACACTAAAAGTATAAAATGCACATAATGATGCACTAATTCACAACAATACACTACAACTAAATTACTATCTATCCAACCTAACACTGTATCTCCAGTTCATAGTTCCTGCTCTTTACCTTTATGTACATCTCCTGTAACTGGGATAAGTAAATGTGCAGCTGCAAAGTCATGACCTGAATATGCATCAACTTTATTTGTGACATATACATTACAGCCATGTTTTTTTTCATCCCAGCTGTTTAGACGGCTGGTGGTACTTCTAATTTTCAGTGTGTGTGTGTTTCATGGAAAAAAATGTTAAATTATAATTGTGAGTAAAATTATTAGTTATGCATGTTTTTTTTTCTCTTTTTTTCTCTGTGTAGGACAGATGAAATCCACCTCCGTTTCTAATCACACAGGTTCATAGTCAGTTCCTGTTCCCAGGAGACATATTAAACGTCGAGACGTTCGCCTCACACCGCCCGGGTCCTGGTTTGTTCCCGTCTCGGCCATGTTTGTGGGGAGTTTGCTGTTTCCCTGTGCCTCAGGTTTTTTTTTCTGGGTTCTCCTGATATCTCCGTCCAAAAACATGCCGGTATGTTTATTGGCACCTTGGAAAATTGGCCCTCTGATGGATGTTGTGTGTGTGTGTGTGTGTGTGTGGCCCTCTGATTTTTGCATCCATCCAGGGGATCCGCCTTACTTCCCATCGACGCCTGAGATAAGACACGTGACTCCCCGTGACCCCGAGGGAGTGACGATAAAGGCGAAGACGATGACGTGAATGAAAAGTCTCTGAGAAAATGCCAGAACATGTCATTTAGATTTGAGTATCATTAATATGTCAATGAGCGGTAGAAGTGAATCAATTATGAATGCGAGATAAAATGTTTTCTTTTATGAGAGTATAAGTCAAAGGAGACAAAAGAAATGTTTGTACATGTGATCTTAATTATAAACCCATACACACACACACCACCCACACACACAACAGACACGAGAAAACACACAAGAAATATCACATAGTTATCTTTTACCGCATAGAAACAAATTTTTTTTGTCACATCTGTATCACGATTCTCGGCTCTACTGTGTAGTGTTTATGTCTTGTCTTGTCCCCCCCCTTTTTTCGTTTTTTTGTCTTCAGACTGTGTGCACTTTGCTTTTTTATTTATAATTTATTTTTCTACATTTTCTTTGTGATTAGTTTATTTACAGTCCTGTGTCTTGTTGTATGTAATAGCACCTTGGTCCCGGGGAAACGTTGTTTCGTTGTATATTGTTGAAATGACAACAAAAGCCTATTTGTCCTGATCATATGATGATTTAAATGTCATGTTTACATATCTAATACTGTCACTGATCGCTGAAATTTAGTTGCAAGAATAATGGAACTTAGTTTGCATTATAAAATTATTATATCACTGAGATGAATTAATGCTAATCCATTTTATTATTATTTTCTTATTATTCATTCATTCATTCATCTTCTACCGCTTTATCTGATCTTCCCTCGGGTCATGGGGAGTCTGTCCTATCTCATGCGTCTATGGGCATTAAGGCAGGATACACCTTGATGGATGCCAACCAACCAGTCGCAGGTCACACACACACACCAACACACACACACCACACATCATACATTAGGGACAATTTTCAAAGTTGCCAATCAACCTAACGGCATGTTTTTGGACCGGGGGAGGAAACCGGAGAACCCGGAGAAAAACCCCCTGAGACACGGGGAGAACATGCACAAACTCCACACACACACATGGTCGAGACAGGAATCGAACCCGGACCCTGGCGGTGTGAGGCGAACGTGATAACCACTAAACCACCGTGCCCCAAGAAATAAAATATTTCTGTCAAAAGTATTATTACAAAAAGTGGGTCCTGATTTTACTCTTTTTCATTAACTTTTATAAGCCAGAAGAGGAGAGGAGATGTTAGGAGACAGATGTTAGGAGACATGGAGAAATTTGCACCAGCAATAGAATTTGTATAAACAGAGAACAATCTCAACACGATTACGTAAAATTCAGAATATGAATTACGTTTCCGCTGATTTGATCACGTTAACTTTGTTCAACTTTCTTTCACTGCAAATTTTGTCTAGTTAGCATTAAATAACAGAGGCTGTTATAGAAAGGCTGTGCACCTGAGTGAATAGGAGTAAAGCAAGTGTTCTTTCTGTCTCAGGTTTCACTACAACAATCCCTCATTTCCTGCCTTTGGCTTGCACAGTGACTGAAAGGCTTCCTGTTCAGCCTTCCTGATTTCAGGAAGCTGCATTCGCTTCAATCAGCACACGCAGATGCAATGTCCAGATATTCAACACTACTCACATATCTCAAGCTGACGTGGCCTCCTCACATCCGAGCTGCTGTTCTAGTGTTCCCTTTATAATAATGATGGGATTAGTGGCTTAAAAAGGTTCGACTGTCTCGTGCAGGGCAAGGGGAAGCATACACAAACTTATTTAAAAATTAATTTTCTTTTCTCTAATTAATCTAAACTTTTTACCCCTCAGTGACAAAGTACAAAGAGTATATAAGAAATGTTTTAATTCTTAAAAATATCACTCTTTTTTTAAATTCTCTTTTCACTTTTTCATTACATGGAACGGAGTGTCGCTTAATGAGAAAAAAATGTATTGGAAGGTTGTAGTATCCGGCTGTATCAAGTATCAAGTGTGCAGTAGAAAGGACAGACTGGTCCAAGCTGGAGGTGGGATTGGCATTGTGGATCGGCTCTGAGCCCTTTCCTGTTTGCAGTGGTGATGGACAGATCGACAGAGGAGTCTCCATGGATGGTGATTTTTTTGCAGATGATATGGCACTTTGTGGTGAGAGTAGGGAGCAGGTGGAGAAGAATTTGAAGAGGTATATGCTGGGAATGACAGTAGAAGTAGAAGTAAAACATGTTTGGGAAAGAGAGGGAAGGCCATGGAGTGGTGAGGTCGGTGAAGGCGGATGAGTGCAGGAAGGGTGTAATGAATGGAGAAGGGATCCGCTGTAGCGCCCCCTAACAGGAACAGCCAAAAGAGGAAGAGGAATTTTCAAGTTAATACTTTCTGTATGCACTGTATATTTCCTCTGTCTGTATTCAAACATAGTCCAAAAATACATTTCTTTACTACACACTCCACATTGCAGGCAATAAATCTACATGAAGACTTTTGAATTACGCTCTCGTTTTACTGGCTGCAATATCCCATCGCTAACAAGGTTTTAGCCTGATGCTATTTTTAGAATGTTGGTAATGTGCATGTTTTTCGAGAGACCTCGCATCTTACCAAATGCTGTAAATGGAACATATATATATATTCATCTTCTACCGCTTTATCCGATCTTCTCGGGTCACGGGGAGCCTGTGCCTATCTCAGGCATCTATGGGCATTAAGGCAGGATACACACTGGATGGAATGCCAACCCATCGCAGGGCACACACACACACACACACTCACATTCATACACATTCATACACTAAGGACAATTTTTCCAAGGTGCCAATCAACCTACCGTGCATGTTTTTGGACCGGGGGAGGAAACCGGAGAACCCGGAGAAAAACCCCCTGAGACACGGGGAGAACATGCACAAACTCCACACACACATGGCCGAGACGGGAATCGAACCCGGATCCTGGCGGTGTGAGGTGAACGTGCTAACCACTAAACCAACGTGCCCCTGTAAATGGAACAATGTAAATATATTATTAAGTGTAATGGAAGTCATAAGGGAACACAGAATGAAGTCCATGTCTAGTCTCTTTGAGAGTCCACATATATCTCCTCTGGTTATCTTCAACAGCCAGTGCTGTAGATGGGCTGCATACTCTAAATTCTGCACTGTATCTGATGTTTATAATGCCTTGGGCACGTTGTTCATAGTATTCCTGCCTTATGCCTGTTTACAAAATAGACAAAAACATCCAGGATAAAGCAGATAGTGAAGGGAACAGGACCATTTTCATTTCTGACCCTCATCGATGTGAATTTAGGCAAGGGGAAGTGAATTGAATGCAACAGCTCATTTTTGGTAGCACTTTTGGTAGAAAAGACCTAATACGGACTCCCAGACAGATTAGACAGTCTGAAGGCTTGCCAAGGAGACTGGCAAAGTCACAGACTGACAGGAACTCACTTTTACCACCGGATCCTCCAAATGACTTGGGTGTAAGTTACACCTTCTTACACGTCCTTTGGATGACATCGGACTGCCTGTACGATCCAGTGAAGGTGTGTGTAAAGCAGGCCTTCAGAGCAGATAATACAAATCTGCAGTGTGTAAGTGGGAGTGAAGTGTCCCTTAACTGATTTTTGAGAAGTTCAATCTTTAAGGTACACACAACTGCAGATGATGAGTCACATATGAGGAACGCTCCAAGATGAAGGGTCAGAAGGGCGAGAGGAGTCACCGCAGGACGAGGGTGTGAGGATGAGAAGCCAGCATCACATCACAAATTCATTCATTCATTCATCTTCTAGCGCTTTATCCGATCTTCCCTCGGGTCACGGGGAGTCTGTGTCTATCTCAGGCGTCTATGGGCATTAAGTCAGGATACACCCTGGATGGAATGCCAACCCATTACAGGGCACACACACACTCACATTCACACACACATTCATACACTAGGGACAATTTTCCAAGGTGCCAATCAACCTACCGTGCATGTTTTTGGACCGGGGGAGGAAACCGGAGAACCCGGAGAAAAACCCCCTGAGGCACGGGGAGAACATGCAAACTCCACACACACATGGCCGAGACGGGAATCGAACCCGGGCCCTGGCGGTGTGAGGCGAACATGCTAACCACTAAGTCATCGCACATCACAAATGGTGTACTTTATTTAAAAGTTGAGTCCACTTTCTCCATTCAATTCATTTTTATTTGTATAGCTCTTTTAACAATGCTCACTGTCTCAAAGCAGCTTCACACTTTACATTTGCCTGTTTATAAATGCAAATTCATCTCTAATGAGTGAGCCAATGGGAAAACTCCCTGAGATGACATGAGAAAGAAACAAGTGATCAAGAACTCATGCAGATGTCTATTCATTACAGTTCATTATTGTTGAGTTTGAGCCGTTATTGAGGCAGGTTGAGGTATTATTGTTGAGGTTGTTATTGTTGAGTCTGTTGATATTAAATGAAGTCTAAATTAAAAAACCCTCCAAAATAGGGAAGGGGTGTAGCTCAGTGGTTTAAGGTACTGGGTTACTGATTGGAAGGTTGGGGGGGTTCGAGCCCTGGTATCGCCAAGCTGCCACGCTCAGGCCCTTAAACCGCCAAACAATATTGGATATGCAAAAAAACTATTTCATTGTGTTGTAAATAACAAACTAGACATGAGACATTTCCTGAAGAAATTGTGAGTGATGCTTACTGATGCATACTGCAGCTCCGGGCGCAACCCCTTAGAGCCTGGTCTGTTTAATATTTAACGTTCACTTCGAAATGCTAGCTCGTTTGGAGAGACGAGTGTTTAGACACCAAAAACACCCATTTTGAGCATTTTTCAGGAGGGGCGGGGCCAGTGACGCATGCGACATCAACAAATGATTCAGTCTCAAATTTCCCCATTCATTCTCTATGGGGCCAGAATGTCATAAATTTCCCAAAATTCCGAACGTGTGTGGAATATGATGGTGATCCACTCCGGACCCCCACATGATGTGCATGTCGGACTCTCACAGGCCGAACTGTGAGGCACGAAATTTCAACCCCATTCGTTTTCTACGGGGAAAAAAAATCCCGCTTTTTGGCCCCGGACTCGGAATTCCGTGGGGCGATTCCTTATAAAAGTAATAACACACCTCACACCATCGGGCCGCACGATATGAGGTATGATTCGTGACGCTCGGACAAAAACTGCAAGACAGGTTACGCGCCGAAAATTTGAGCACACCTCGAAGCTAGAGAGAGATTATAATAGTGATGCTTTTGTATCTTCTGTTCTATCCAAAATCCATCCTCAAAGTTCTTGAGTTGCTTGGAATCTTGGTTGAGGCTGTTGAGGTGGAACCATCCCATGGTGCACATAATGGTCTCCAGTGGAGAAGAACTCCATTGAAGGAAGGGTGTTGTATTACATCATGTAGATGTAGAGATGTAAGACAAGAACACTGGTCAGTGTTCCTCAGTGAGAATGTTGAGAGAGAGAGAGAGAGAGAGAGAGAGAGAGAGAGAGGAGTAGAGAGAGCGATAGCGAGAGAGAGAGTTGAAACATTCTCCTTGTGCTCATGGAGTTTCCACCAGGTACTTACATTTATTATATGTTATTGTTTATTATATGTTTATTATATGTTATATGTTATTATTAATTTATATGTCTGTATGCACACACACACACACACACACACACACACACACACACACACACACACAATATATGGCAATATAAGTCGATTTTTGGCCTCATAGTACCAGCACAGAAGGTCAGTAAGTGTGCAAAACAATGAGGATAAAACAGTCTTGTTTCTTTAAACTCACAAAGAAAAATCGCTGCTTTACATTCTCCAATAAAACCAAAGAAAACTTCCCAAAAATAGCATCTCTTATTGTTTCTACTTTAGGACACATTCCAAGCTTGTTCGACGCGAGCTTGCCCTGACTACAGGTCATGACTTTAAAGCAATGCAAAAAAGCGAATCAAGGTCAAAATACATTTTTATCTCTCTGAGATCATAACTTCCCCTCCTCCTGCTTACTGTCAATGCTGAGGCGCTCCAACACATGGTGTCTGGAGCTCAGCCAAGGTCTCTGAGTGTCTATATGTCACACAAATAATAGCAAGAGAACAGAGAGGAAAGAAAAACCATGGAACGTGTAATGAGTAAGTGATATATGGCCATCTACAAGAGTGCTGAGGCTGCAGTTTGGGTCAGGTGTTTTAAATGGAGTACGTGTGTATATGGCAGGCTTCGGAGTGATAGATATCGCAGATGTAGACGCAACGGCAGCACAGACATCCAAAGCCAGAGCTTTAAACACAGACTGGGTTTTAATGCACAACATATTTCTGGACTTTGTCAGTATGTTCTGGTCACCTCCCAAAACATTGTTTACTGTGTTTTCACTCAGCGGAAAAACCTCATGACCATATACTTGTATAATTTTTCTGTATATATTAATATATATTTATATATATTATATATATCCATAATATATATATATATATATATATATATACCATTTGATTGCGATGATTTAACTCATGATTAATCGTACATTAATCAGACGTTTTGTATGTAGCATAAATAAATACTTTTCATGTTTCTAATACTGTAACTGTAACAGATGTTATAATTATATACATTACTCTCAAAATCTCTCCCTTTTAAACAATTATTGATTATTTAATATTTATTTTACTCTGGAAATATTTCTTTTAATCTTAATTTCAATGTTATTTGTTTAGTGGTGGTTTGAAGTGTAAAATATGGGACGTGGCTCCTTTAAGAATTGTGTACCAGTTGCTTTTCCATATAAACTGGTGATACTTTTAGGTTAAACGGAAGCGCTTTGCGTTCACAAAAGAAAAATTGCCTTCCATAATATGGAATGCGATGCGCTTGCGTAAGGTTCCATACGGTAATATACACTAATATAGTGAGGAGATCGTACCTGTTGTGAATGCGCAGCTAGTAGGTGTCATTCGGGACATGTATTTATTCATTTATTATTATTTGTTCTTTGTCTGGATTTCTTTAACACAATGCAGAGTGAAGGAGCAGATCATTCACGTAGTAATGCATAGCAACACACACTGTGTTCATAAAATTAGTGCAGTTACAGTACAAAATAAACAACACACTGTTTGCTCTTCACAGATGCAGGATACCTGTTTACATTTTCACCTCAGATTAATGTCAGTGTGTAATTTATCTCACTCTCTCTCTGTAGACTTATAGTTTCCTCTGGGATTTCTGCTTTCCTCTCATCGCCTGAAAACACATCTTCTTTTTGCCATCCCATGCCCGGGTAAAGATGTTGGCATCCCAAACTTTTAGCATTCCTTTACTTAAAAAAATAATATTATTAATAGGAATATCAGACACTGATATGTTGTACAATTCCAACATTCACAAAATGAGTCACCTTCCCAAATCCCTGATCCTGGGCGTCTTCCTGCATTCCTGGGATGGGCTCGGAATCCACAGCAACCCTGACCAAGACAATGCACTTACTGATCTTATTAATTAGTTACTAAACAAAACTGAAGGATGGAATTTCATTTATTAAAATGTATTAAAACGTTTTTATTTATTAACTTATACAAACACATCGGCTCATCATCACACCAGCAGATTCATGAATGAGTGAAGGAAAAAGAAAACATCTGGTTCGTATTTGGAAAAATGATTCTGTACATAACACTTTGAGATTGCATCACTGATCTGATCCTGACACTACACAACTGGAACTTCTTAAGTGCAATCCTGGCAGTGGTGGATTCATTCACAAACTCATGCTGCATTCCTGCATCCATTAATATGGACTGTGAGAGGAAAACAAACAAACAAATAAACAAACAAAACAGAATGTTAGAATGCTGGTTCTTTTCATTGCTTACAAACAGCTCTCATATTCACCACTGTCTCTTCTCCACTCTCTCTTCTCCACTCTCTCTTCTCCACTCTCTCTTCTCCGCTCTCTCTTCTTTTTTTTTTGCAATATCTTTTTATTGGTAAAATATTCAAAGCACATTGGTAAACAGTGAGATCACACTCCTTATTTCACATTTTACCTTTACACAAACGAAAAAACAGACAAACCAAAACCACACAAAATAAATCAGTTACAAAAAAAAAAAAAAAAAAAAAAAAAGAAAAAGAAGAAACACCCCCCCCCCCCCCTCCCCGGCTCATTCTGTACCACACAGAAAAAAGAAATTAAAGAAGCATCTAATCAACCAAAACCTGCAAGTCCGTGAAATATGAAAGGAAGGGTTGCCACTTAATAAAAAACCTGGTAGTGTTACCACCCATGGTACATTTAATTTTCTCAAGCCTGAGAAAAAAGGCTGTGTCCTTCAACCACTGTGCATGAGAAGGAGAAGCAGCAGACTTCCACTGCAGGAGAAGACGACGTCTGGCCAACAATGATGTAAAATTAATGATATCTTTCTGCATGGAATTCAACTGCAGTGTCTCCGATGGAAGTCCAAAGACAGCAATCAATGGGCACGGTTTCACATGTACACCTAGTATAGTGGAAATCGTATTGAAATAGCCCGTCCAATAATTACACAATCGTGGGCAAAAGAAAAACATATGGACTCAAGTGACAATGCGAGCCAGAACATCTGTCACACTTGTCCTCAACATCAGGGTAAATCTGTGACAGTCTAGACTTAGAGAAATGTACCCTGTAGATAACCTTAAACTGGATAAGTGAGAGCCGAGCACAGGGGACTTTATGTAGAACCACTCACCACATTATCCCACCATCCGTCACCAAATTGAATTCCCAGTTCCCCCTCCCAAGCAGCTTTTATTTTGGTAGTAGTTCGATCGCAGAGATCCAAAATACCACTATAGATCATAGAAACCTCACCTTTTTGTTGTCGTAAAGTAGGCTTAATCAAACTCTCCCATTGCTGGCGAGGAGGAGATGAGGGAAAGTCAGGAAAACATACTCTAACAAAATTCCTAACCTGGAAAAATCTAAAAAGATGGTTAGCAGGTAATCCGAACATTGAAGTTAAATTAATAAAAGTACCAAAAACACCGTCAGAGTACAAGTCCCGAAAACAGTGTATGCCTTTGTCATGCCATAATTTAAAAAAAGAATCCAGGTATGAGGGTGGAAAAAGATGATTTCTACATATTGGACCTAATGGAGAAGCTGTCACAAACTTAAAATGTTTCCTGAATTGATACCAAATTTTTAATGTATTCAACACCACAGGGTTGTTGACATACGAGGAAATTTTGACTGGAAGAGAGGAATATATAAGAGCAGACAAAGAGGATGAGGGAGAACATGACTGGGCTTCTAACCTGCACCATGCTAAATGAGATGACTCAACCCAGTACCGAACCTTATGAATGTGTGCTGCCCAGTAATAAAATTGAAAATTGGGTAATGCCAAACCACCACTGGACCTACATCTCTGGAGTATTGACTTACGCACCCTGGGAGATCCCCCTGCCCAGAGGAAAGAATTAATTGCTGAGTCTAATGAGTCAAAGAAATGTTTCGGTAGGAATAAGGGGATTGTTAGAAACAAAAAAAGAAACTGAGGCAGAACCTTCATTTTAATAGTATTAATCCTCCCAATCAGAGACAAAGGCAGACTATTCCATCTCTGAAGATCAGTCTTCATTCTATTAACGAGTGGGGTAAAGTTTGCAGAGAAAAGACCTGAAAATGTACGCGTCACAGAAATACCAAGATATTTTAATCCAGATTGTGTAACTTTAAATGGAATGTCTTGACATTGTAGCTGCAAAGCAGCCTCGTTGATAGGGTAACACTCACTCTTATCAAGGTTTAATTTGTATCCAGAAAAAGAGCTGAATGCATCAAGAATGGACAAGATACCAGGAAGACCAGATAACGGATCAGATACATAGAGCAATAAGTCATCTGCATACAGTGATAATCGATGTTCAACACCATTCCTAATAACACCCTTAAATAAAGCAGAGGATCGCAAGGAGATGGCCAATGGTTCAATGGCCAAGGCAAACAGGGATGGAGATAAAGGGCAGCCCTGACGTGTCCCACGTTCCAGTGGAAAATAATCTGAACGTATGCCGTTTGTCTGAATGCTGGCTTGTGGTGTTGTATAAAGTAACCTCACCCAGCTAATAAATTTATTACCAAAACCAAATTTCTCCAACACCGCAAACAGATATTCCCACTCCACTCGATCAAATGCCTTCTCTGCATCCACTGAAATGACAATTTCAGGCACCGCCTCAGAATGTGTTGTGTGGATAATATCTAAAAGAGTGCGAGTATTAAAAAACAAATGACGTCCCTTAATAAAACCATTCTGTTCTTTGGAAATAATAGTAGGCAAAACCCTTTCCAAGCGCAAAGCTATAATTTTCGCAAGAACTTTTACATCCGCATTCAACAAAGATAAAGGCCTATAGGAACCACACAAAAGTGGATCTTTATCACTCTTTAATAGAAGAGCTATTGAAGCTTGGGTCAGAGTGGGTGGAAGAATATAAACTTCCGACGCAGAATATTATAACTCAAACCACTGCTGTTTCCAGTTGCTTAACCAGAGAAAAGCTTCTGGTCCCGGATCAATATTTTCCAAAGTAATTTAAAATGATGAGCGCAAATAAAAGCGATATAATAAATACATTACACAGTTTTAATAAAGTTTTAATCACATTAAATGTAGACTGTTTGGTTTTTAAAAAATGTTATGACACTCATTTCCTGCACTCTTCCGAAAAGGCGGGTTTATGCTCAGCAGTCTTTTTAATAACGTATCATTTATCGGGAGAGTTCGTACTGCGATGTGTCGGTTGTTGCTAGGCAACGCTTCGGTTCAAATCTCTTCTTGATTGGTCAGAAACCTTTTTAAATGCATCCAAGGGAAGCGTATATTGTGGCCTTACCCTGGAGTTGGTTCACCCTCTGCCTATGAATGAATGAATGAATGAATAACCTTTATTTGTCACATATATATTACAACACAGTGAAATTCTTTCTTCAGAGGTCAGACATGATACAGCACTACTTAGAGCACAGAGGGTTAAAGGCCTTGCTCAAGGACCTTCCGATCAGAAGCCCAGTGGCGTAACCGCTGAGCAACCCCCTCTCTCTGATAGCCTATAAAGGTCAGAGTGCATGTACAAAGACAATTAATGTGTAGATAAATGTAAACAGTTTGATGCATATTGTGCAAATGGCAATTAGTTCAAATAAATATAATTAATGCAGTGGGAGAATTTTGATTCATTAAATATGTTATAGTACTGTAGATATATGCAGTAGCTGCAGATGTGCAAACAACAATCTGATGTAAATATTTGTGGTAAAACAAGGAATTGAAAAAAGTTTTTTGTCCTTTTTTCTGATGACAGTCCACAGTGGGGATGGGTAGTGTCCGTGACCTCTCACCCTCTTCAAACAAGGCATTGGATAAATATCTGTAATGTTGGGCAGCTGTGCGCCAATCATTTGTTGTGCAATTTCAGAATCCGCTATAGTGCACTCTGGTCACACACACTGCAGTCATAATACCATAGTGTGATGATTATTAGATTATTAGTATTTTTTTTATAATACAGAAAATGTTTGATCACAAAAGTGTGTGTGTGTGTGTGTGTGTGTGTGCGTGTTTATTAGGGATGGGGAAGATTCACCAATGTGCATTGATGCACTGCTATAAACGTTAACGATTTATGTTTCACTTTTAGTAGAAATGCTACTTTGATTATTTACACTGAACAATATTTTATATACTGATTGTTTTTTAATGTGACGTATTTTAATGTGATGTGTGACGACACGACGGAGACCAAGGCGTGTTCTGAGAGGCACATAGAATATAGATTTACATAGTATTATATTTTTTCAATAGCATTCAATTACACTGGATTGCATTGTTTTGAATAATATCACATTGTATTGGTAGATGCTTCGTAGATGTAAATTGTATGTATAAAGAAGACGCACATCCCATTTTTGTATATGTTTATACACATACACACACACACACACACACACACATTACAGACACACCAAACAAGAATATATAGACCCCCCCCCATCTTCTCTCTAATCTCTATATAATATTAGTCTGTGTGTGTCTGTGTGTGTGTGTCGTGTGTTACCTTACGCATAACCCATATGCAAATTGTGGCTTCGTGGCCACTTAGTGGCTTTGCCTCACACACGCCAGGGTCCGGGTTTGATTCCCGTCTCGGTCATGTGTGTGTGGAGTTTGTGCATGTTCTCCCCGTGCCTCAGGGTTTTTATCTCCGGGTTCTCCGGTTTCCTCCCTCCGGTCCAAAAACATGCACGGTTGGTTGATTGGCACCTTGGAAAATTGTCTCTAGTCTTAACATTGAGTGTGTCTGTGTGTGTGTGTGTGTGTTGTGTGTCACTGTGTGGTGTGTGTATATGAGTGAGTGTGTGTGTACTGCAATGGGTTGGCATTCCATCCAGAGGTGTATCCTGCCTTAATGCCCCTTGAGGCCTGAGATAGCCCCGTGACCCTACAGGAAGATCGGATAAAGCAATAGAAAATGAATGAATAAATGAATGAATGAAATAGATATATAAATAAAACATACACAAACAAGTTGTTACACAGCTGCAGTTTTTGGGGGGAAAGAGTGGAACTTTGCATCTACCTTATATTAATTCAAATGAATCTTGTTTTGTGAGCCAACATTAAATTTAACTGTAAAAAGTATGAGATTTTTCTCTTTCCAATGAAGGGAACAATTTTCTCTTTTCATAGTGCAGTTTATTTTACAATATACTTTAGTATGAGTTGTATTTTACTTTGTGCTGATGGTTTTAACGAAGAATACTTTGCTGAAATGTCCAGCCTTGAACAACATGCTAGTTTGTCATATTGCAGTTTGTGGTACATGTTGTAAGTGTGAGTGTGTGTAAGCAGCATCAGGGCAGTAACAGAAGGAGGCCTCCCAGACTGGGGGGTGAAAGGTCAGCAGTTCCTGTCAGAGTGGAAGACCTTTTATTGACGCAGAACCTCATCCATCTGCAGAATGAAACCAAGTGATGTCATGAGCAGCTTGAGTTTCAGAAGCTGAGGGTGTGTGTGTGTTGTGTGTGTGTGTGTGTGGTGTGTGTGTACTACCCGGAACTCGGTGTGTTGATAAGTCTACATCACTAAAGAGTCCTGGACCGTAAGACAGAATATAAACTGATAGGTACAGCCTAAACTCTCCTTATAGGTGTCGGCGTGGTTTGTGGTTACTGTCCTAGACGCTGTTGTGTATGTAAAAAGCAGTGTACGTTTCTTTTTATTTATGAGTGGATAAAAACACACCAGTCACACAGGGAGCGACCAATCAGGGTAAATAAATATTTGTAAAGATAAATAAGGCCACAGGTTTTGTGTCACGTTAGAGTCAGGAGTTTATCCCATTGTTTATTTCAGTTAAAATGCTGTTGAACTGATGTGCACATTTTTCAGTCCTGTGCGTGATCTTTTTTACTTGCCCCGCCATTTTCTAGTCAATCCCGCTTCTCCCCCCATAAGTGTTGACTCTACTATCAATTGTACTCCAGGAATAGCGTTTTTCCTTTGAAATGGTCCCCAATGGTACATAAATGGACAAACATGGTAATAGGACTTATTTCATTCCGATCACTGTGGATAATTAAATACAGTCGATTACCTATTTTACAGTAAATTTGGAACACCCTTTCGTTTACTTGGCATATTACTAGTGCATCTCTCCTCCTCAATAGAGATCATGACTTCACGCACCCTGAGAGAAATCTTACAATTACTAGTACATCTCTCCTTTCACAAATATAATATTAATTGTTACTACCATATAATACC
Organism: Kryptopterus vitreolus; assembly: GCA_030449085.1. Lineage (NCBI taxonomy): Eukaryota > Metazoa > Chordata > Actinopteri > Siluriformes > Siluridae > Kryptopterus > Kryptopterus vitreolus. The sequence goes on along the minus strand of JACRUU010000026.1, from coordinate 196,528 downwards.
TACCACGCCTCCGCCTCCCCCATCCACACCCTATTTACCCCACATTCCTCTCTGAACACCTACTGCGTGTCTACTTAGTGGGTTTCTACTGTTTTATTTGTATGTGAAGTGTTTACTGTTTTTAGAAGTTTTTTAAGTGCTTAAGTGCAAATTTCAGGATGCAATTTACTATAAAACAGTATAAAACAGGTATATATATAGAGACGATACGCATACGGATCGTCTAGACCCGGATATCTCTGTCTCTAGATCCTAGAGAGAATCTCTCTTCTCTCTCTCGGTACGTTGAGTGGTGGGTGGGTTGTTTGGTAGGTGGGTTGTGTGTGTGTGTCTGTTGTGTGTGTGTGGCTGTGTGTGGTGTGTGTGTGGTGTGTGTGTGTGTGTGTGTGTGTGTGTGGTGTGCCCTGATATGGGTTGGCATTCCCTCCAAGGTGTATCCCTGCCTTTAATGCCCATAGACGCCTGAGATAGGCACAGACTCCCCGTGACCCGAGGGAAGATCGGATATATCTGTATATAATATATACTGTATATAATTTTGTTAATGTCATAACCAAAAGCACAATAGAAAATAGAAATACAATGAGTTTAACACAGACTGCCAAGATTATTTTATATTTACAGCCATTTGGCCTCGTTAACTAATAAGTTGTTATTGGCAGTAAATGTCCATAGGAGGCAGTAAAACTACACAGTGAGTCACTGAGTGTAAGACAATGCCCAAGTTAACCGTTCACTGCAGTCTCATTTTCAGCAGACAGAACTATCTGCACAATAATGAGCTTAACAAATGTGTGAAATCCTGGCACAGAGACTCACTTTCCAAAGCAAACGTCTCCCAGGCTCGTAGCTTTCCTTCGGCTGCGTAAAACCGGTGCCAGCAATTTAAAGATCCTGTTCAACATCTCTATTGTTCAGCAATATACAGTTTCCAGCCTCAGAAAAGTGCGAATAGTATGATTCACCCACGATGTGCCCGTCCCACGCCAGCTTAATATCCCAAGCTACAGCACTAATGAAGGTCATCGTTTTAGTCAAACTCACCAAAGAGCCGTTCACATTCAGAGTTCCTATTATCTTTTAAGATGAGATTTCCTATGAATAGCCATATTCAGTATTTCAGTATCACAAGATACACCATCTCTTGTTTATTGAATATCTAAAGGTCTAAAAAATGTACCCTGTGCTTCTTTGCTTAGATTTTGCACTTTTTTTACAAAAAAATTAAGGTTCCTTAAAATAGCATTGTTTACCATGTAGGATTTTATTAATTCATCATTCTTAAGCCCATTAACACACAGAAGGGAGGAATAAAATTTCTTACCGGTGACAACGTAAATCGCTCACGCTAACTGTTTATTTAAACGAGTGTAGGCACAGAATAAAGAAACATATAAGTGACTAAATATAGAGAGATAATATATATATAGTATTTATATCATATAATCCTCTTTATTTTTCTTATTTTTAAATGTACAGGTTATGCACACCATTGTCATATAATTCTTATATTATTTTCAGTTGCTTTGAGACAACATCCATTTTCAAAAGTGCTATAGAGATCAAATGGAAATGAATTTTAATATCGTATAGAATAATACAGTATATTACAGTTTAGTGACATGTAAGATGTGACAAATGTGTGTGTGTGATCAGTTCTGCTTCTAATCGAATAACTTTATACGTTTGATAATCATCAGAAGGTTTTGAGGTTAAAAAAAGGAGGTTCCTTCTGTCCGTTTTATACTTTAACATAGAACCGATGAAAGTTCGGCAGGTTATTTAATGGTACTTTTAGTTTCCCTTGCTCTCACGTCTGCTTGAGTTGATGTCTTGCCGCTCAATTACACGTCCTGAAGAATGCGCCTTAGTTAAATCTATCAAATAAATCTTCACAAAAAACCACACCGGACACGCCGGTTTCGTTTTTGACATTGCCTTTATTAACGATAGCATCATGCTTTTTTTTTTTTCGCCCAGACTGTACCAACATCAAGCACAGCCCCTGATTACAACAGAACATAGCGACAGCACCCCATTCAGATACACTTCTGCCCTTCAAACCATTGAAGAGTGCATTAATGTCTGGGCCCACAGATGCCCTCCGCGGCGCCCCCCAGCATAGCCAGTGTCATACTGTACTGCCAGGGGGAGGGGGACCGTGCGATGGGCCGGAAATGAAATGTAAAACTGACTACATTACAGTATGTGTGCAGATCATTAATTTCCAGGTCAAGAGATCTCTACGTAGGTTATTCTAGTTCTTGTTCTTCTAGTTACAGTTTCCCGAAACACACATACTTGACATGCAATCGCCTATGTGCATGTAAACAACACCAGTAGTTTGCAATTATGTGGTATATACACTCGCTAATTATACAAGATGTATGTTTACAAAAAAAGCAACCTTTGCTTAATCTTGCAATCTTACAAATGTGTGTAATTACAGCGAGGGAACACAATTGAGTTATTTCAGTGTCGTACTCTTTGTTTGCTTTACTCGACATTTTTGAAGCATGAAATTTCTCAGAATTACAAACTGCAGGTTTTTAAACCAGTTTGAATCGATGCAAATTAGTTTAACTTCTAATTTAATCCGGGAAGGTTTTTATTTGCCGCTGACATTATAAAGACATTCCGAGACCACAGGATTACGCAGTCTATTTAATCAGAAGGTGTTTACTTTCTGTAACAGTGGGTGTGACGGCAGTTTTAAGCTACAAACAATTACTTGCTTATGTAACACACATTTCAAATGAATTGCCAGTTCTGTATGGGTTTCTGTGACGTTTATTATCGTTTGTTTAATATTTTTTGGAAGAAGTCTCCAGTGCGAGTGCCTGATGTACAGAGATTTATTTTTGTATAAACACTGGACAGTCTGGAAAACAGGAAAAAGGTTGAAAAGAAAAACAATCTACAAGTGCATGATTTACTACAACATTACTTTTTTTTGAGAATGATCGAGTCATGGAGGGAGGCGTTACTGATCGGAAGGTTGAGGGTTTGAGCTCCTGTATCTCCAAGCCACCAGCCTTGGGTCCTTGAGCAAGGCCCTTAGCCCTCAGTGCTCCAGAGGTGCTGTATCATTACTCTGTATCAAAATCGTAATTTTGAGATGCAGGTATAACAAGCAGTCTAGGCTGATATTAGATGTTTATTCCGCAGTAACAATGTCTGGGAGAGTGCAGACAAACGAAGATCCCTGGCCCAATTCATCAGGAATCTTCTTTTTTTAAGTATTTCAAAGGGAATAGCCTGATTATGATCTGAAAATAACGATAGCAAAACCCGAGAAGAAGCCATTGGAGAATTTTCATCTTCCCTTGCCTTGTCGCCACAGCGGATCATCCGTCTCCGCATCACCCCTGCCTCTACATCTGCCTCTTTCAAGACCTGCATGTCCTGGCTCTCCACATCCATAACCCTCCTCATAACCCTCCTCTTTGGGACTTAATATTTTCCTCCCGCCTGACAGCAACGTCTTCTGCCTTCTTCTACTGATATTTCTCCTCTGCACATGAACAATCCAGCTCGATTGAGTTTCTCTTACCTTGCCTCAAAAAAGTCCTCTACATACATAATAAACTCATTTCTTATCCTGTCCGTCCATATCAGTCCAAATGAAAATGGCAGCACATTTCTGCAACATTAGAGGCTGCCACCTCTAATCATTATGCGAATGCAAGAACACAAACCATTACAGTATAATTCATTCATTCATTCATCTTCTACCGCTTTATCCGATCTTTCCTCGGGTCACGGGGAGTCTGTGTCTCAGGCGTCTATGGGCATTAAGGCAGGATACACCCTGGATGGAATGCCAACCCATTGCAGGGCACACACACACACACACATTCATACACTAGGGACAATTTTCCAAGGTGCCAATCAACCTACCGTGCATGTTTTTTTTTGACCGGGGGGAAACCGGAGAACCCGGAGAAAAACCCCCCGAGACACGGGGAGAACATGCACAAACTCCACACACACATGACCGACACGGGAATCGAACCCGAATCCTGGCGGTGTGAGGTGAACGTGCTAACCACTACGCCACCGTGCCCCACCCATTACAGTATAATGTTTGCAAAATGTAAGGTCACTGCAGTGTTCAGTGGTGATTGCCTACAGAGAAAAATGAATACACATATATTGGTACTGCTACTGTAAATATAAATAAGCAGTACATTATTCTATGGATAATTTTTTTGTTTATTCATTTCACAGCAGCCTTGTGTCTGTAGCGTCTATAAGATACGTAATAAGAGTAAAGTTCTACGTTCAGTTCTGGGTGTGAACGGCAATTCCTTATTGCGCTAGACTCCAGCACAACGCCCTGTCATTGATTACTTTCCTGTAACATCAAGCCTACTTACATTACATTCTTTCTATATTACTCAATACTACATTCTACACAGCTGTTGCCTAGCATGACGCAGAACAGTCATAAATCATCGTAACAGTGCTTTTCATACTGCTTTTTTTATTCTCACTTTCAGGAGGCTGCATGGTGGCATTTCAGCACCTCAGGGGGCTGTGCTAGGACCGTTTAGGTGGTCTAGTTAATGACATTAAGTCTATAGAGCAACTGTGTGAATTTAAGATAGGAACAGTTCAGGGATGTAACACAGGGTTAGTTGTAACATGAACAGCTGCAGGAGCTTCTCATTGAACCCTGTGGCTGTGTTCATAGCATTGCAGATTTTAAAGAGATAAAAAAGAGGACCAGTTTAATATTTTAGGAGGTGCTTGAGAGTGTGGAAGTTAAATTATTAGCGTTTTACAAACAGTTAGCAATATAATGCCTGACACTTGGGGATAGTTGTACCACTTTTGAACATTTAGAAACAACCCCAGCTGATGATAAACGTATCAGAGTCAGTATCAGTTGGCAGACCTTTGTCAAAGGTCAGAAAAGAAGAAATCAGTCAAACCTGTCACCAAGGTCCATTCGACCTTCTCTTTCACTGCCAAAAGAAACGTATTCCCAAACTTGACTGGTCCTGATTGGATATCCAGACTTATGAAAATGTGGACAGATGTTGCTGAACAAATACGAGGAGGGAACCGAAGGTTATGAACACACTTACATACATGATTATTAACATTTTATGTTTGATCAAAATCAATTAAGCTATTATTATCTTCTTATGAATACTACAAAAGCAGCATGGGGAATCTAGTTCATTCATAATACATCACCTTAATACTTTCCCTCCTTGTTTCATTCATTCATTCATTCATGCATTCATCTACTCTAAACATTAGCTTCATTTATTGGATGAATATTCATTAAAGCGTTTCTAATTCAAATTGTATATTGTGGACTTTACTGAATTGATTTTATGTTTTTTTTTATAATGGGATCGTAACAGTGTCATAATCAGTGTTGCGGTTTAACTGGTCACATGTAACAGCGTTACGTAATTTAATTACAAAATAAAAATAACAGTAATTTGTTACAGTTACTTATGAAAATGTTAAAGATTACAAATCCCATTTCATGAAGCGCCACCTACTGGACAAATGAAAGAGTAATCAAAAAGTAATCAAATGTTATCAGTTGCTTTTATAAAGTAATTGAAATGTTACGCTACTTATTATATTTTGAATAGGATCATTTGTAATCTGTAATCTATTACATTTCCCAACACTGGCCGTAACAGTGGAACTCCTTATATCTGACATCAATTTGTGAATATATTTGTGTGTGTGTGTGTTTGTGTGTGTGTGTATAATGTTATGAAGACTGTAATATCTAGTAGACACTGTAGGAACCTTTGTTTCTATATTTGAAAACACAAGCATGAAAATGGAAACTTGTGGGCACTTGATTATAACTCAACCCGGATCTTTCTCACCATCATATCTCAGTAAAAGTGCTACTGAAGTGCAAGTTTAATACATATCATAACATTTTTAACATAACAATTAACAAACTTTACGGTGTCCTTTACTGAAACTGTGGTCATTTTACAACACAAACTACATATTTATTCCTTCTTTGCACACAAAACAACAAAAAAATAACTGCCTTGGTGGGACACTGAGTTTGGGTTGTGTTTTTTTGTCAGCGTGGAGGATAATGCACTCCATATGCTGAAACTTGACACCATATGCACCAAGCCCCAGCAGGAAGTGAGAGACACAGTGGTGATGGCTGAACCCCAGCCCCCGACCCAGCATGCTGTGTTGAATCTCACATGCATTTATCCAGTAAATGCTGGGAGCAGGGAATTCAGAGTAATTTCAGTTTTTTTTCATGTGTTTGACTCTTTGGAAAGATGCATTTGTGGTTCGTTTGCATTTTATATCTACGAAAATTCTGCCAAAACAGGCTGTTTATTTAGAAACGTAAAATCTTCCCCACTTTTATGTTGATTGGGTTAAAACATAAATCAAAATAATGTAAACTGAAATTTACCGAAATCCTCCTTTCAATTCCTTTTCATTCCCCCTACAACCTTATTCTTGGTTCTTGTCCTTATGCACTCTTTTTCAAAGGTTCTTAGATGTTTGGCTGGAATCGGTTTCCGTTCCAGTCATCAGATTTATTTCAGATCAAAGCTGCATTAAACAGACAAAAACAGCGTCAGCGTCTTGTCTATTGTCCCAAAATAGAAATCAGTGTCTGATTTTCTTGGAGGTAATTATTGCTCTTCTCAAAATAGCACCTGTAATTATGGATCCAAAATGATTTGGGCCCATCACTCAAAACAATGAAGTTGGCTCAGCTGTATGTAAAACACATTCCCATACAGCCATGAATGCATGTTGAGTTGAATCAGTCAAAATCATCTTTCTAAAGTGCGTAACACTGGTGACTGTAAAAAGAAAAGGATAAAAAAAAGCTGTGAACATTTACTTTGGTCAGAAAAGAGATCTGATATCGATCTGCAGCACTGCATTTGGAAAGGGACTTGTTGTATTGTTGTGTGCCACATGTGTTGCTAATGTAGAAAGGCTTCCTGATAGTTGCCAGTTGTTTATTGTAACCACGATGTTTACTGAAACATATGTTCTTGAGCCAAGAAGAATCTCTTAAAGACAATGTCTTTTATTGATAATTGGTAAAAGATAGACTTAATAGACACAAAGACTACATTCTGAATTTAGTGTCACCAGACAGTCTTTTTTTCCCCCCGTATGTGACTTTTGTAATTGTGTGTGTGTGTGTGTGTGTGTGTAAGAGAACGACGCCTGTCTGTGCTCCGTGGCTACAGTTACAGATGTGCTCTGTCTTTCAGTAAACACACACACACACACACACACACACACACACACACAACACACACACACACACACACAGTGAGAAAGAGTCAAGGCTGGGATATGACCTGCTGTCCCTTCACCACATGCACATCAACCACGTCTCGCAGGGGAAAAAAAATCTTACCCAAGACATGCGCTACAATACAAACCATCTATATTCATTTGAACTCTACTGAATCTATGTGTTCCCAACAACAAATACATCATAGTTCAAACTTCATCAATAACAGTAGATTCTGTTTGTTAAAAGTATTTTTGTTCATAGAATATAAAATAGCCTTTATTTCTCACATATACATTACACACAGTGAAATTCTTTCTTCACATATCTCAGATTGTTTGGAAGGACGAGTCAGAGCACATGGTCAGTCATGATACACAGGGGCTCAAGGACCCAATGGTGGCAGCTTGGCGATAAAGGGTCAGTAACCCTTAAACCTCTGAGCTCCATCTCCCTCCTACATTCTCATAAGAGTGATTTCAAATGCACACGCTATTTTTCATGATTTTTGCAAAATGAAGGTCTATTTCTTGTTGTATTCAAAAGCAAATCTTTCTGATTATTTGGTCTTTGGTTGGTCTTAGATTATTGTTTCCAGGTTCTCGAGTAAATTATATTACTAACATTTATTTCATCTCATAAATATTACAGAAATAAAAATGTCCACTGATGATCAGAGTAAATTATTTCATGCTTTTTGAATCCGGGGGTGGGATATACAGTTCACAGTCTTAACGGCTCCTAACTGACTAACGACAACTCTTATTAACATAACTGGGACACATAGTTAAGCCATAGACAATATCAATATTATACAGATATAGTATAGCAGAAAGCTGCATCACAATCAATTCAGGGAGAAAAAAATGTCATTATTAAATCAAGAAGGCTATTAAAAGGAGATGAACTATTCTCCTTTCACTGCAGCCTAACTTTGACCAACTTTTAGCAATTTTCAGTCCAGATTCTCCCACATTAACAGGACTTTGTATTTCAATGAGCAGATCGACCTAATTGGAATCCTGTCTTGGTGACATTCATTTAGCTTCATAATTATAGGCTGTGCCACTGTGGGTTTATGTGGGTGGGTTATTAGCACTGTAATGAGGGACCATTTCTCCCCAGAACTGTTATTGTCGGGGACCTGGTCTCTTAAAGCAATTAATATCCAGTGTCTTCTCTGCCACCTGCATTTACTTCCTCACAGCTGACTGTATATACAGTACTGTACCTGGCACTTATACAAGTTATACGGTGAACAGCAACGGCTAAAGTTAACATACTAATAAATGATTAATAAGTTAATAGAAATACATTACAAACAATTGAGACACTTTTTTCCCAAATCAAGTGAAACTTTACACCCCTGTCCACCTGCGGCTTGTATAACTGAGTGGGCATTATGAGGAAAGAGACACGCCTGTCTATATGTGTGGAACAGCTGAAAGTCCATTTTTCTTCTGCATTTAATTGTACCAAGAGTCAAGTAATAATAAAATGGAGGTCATTTGGATTAACCAGGTCAGAGCCAACCTGAATGCTTGGAGGAGAAGGGCTATATAACGCAAAAATCATTCATTCATTCATCTAGCGCTTTATCCGATCTTCCCTCGGGCCACGGGGATCCTGTGCCTATCTCAGGTGGTGTCTATGGGCGCTAAGGCAGGATACATCCTGGATGGAATGCCAACCCATCGCAGGACACACACACACACACATTCACACACACATTCATACACTAGGGACAATTTTCCAAGGTGCCAATCAACCTACCGTGCATGTTTTTGGACCGGGGGGGGAAACCGGAGAACCCGGAGAAAAAAACCCCAAGGCACGGGGAGAACATGCAAACTCCCACACACACATTCAATACCGAGACGGGAATCGAACCCGGATCCTGGTGGTGTGAGGCGAACGTGCTAACCACTAAGCCACCATGCCACCATGCCCCCTAACGCAAAAATCTGTCAGCAAATTACAGAAAAGGTTAATTAGGTGTGAATTACTGCGGAGGAAGAAGACTAGTTTGACCATTTAAAAGAAAATCTGGATCATGGATGCAAGTCTAATTATAAAACCCATGTAATTGATTTCATTCTACCAAGACAGATCATATGTTTTTTTGTTTGTTCATTTTTCATATTTATTGAGCATTAAAATCAAATCAACACTAGTGGTATTTTGTCCCAACAAATAAATAGCTAGCCATCTTGTAACAACAGCTTACAAACATGAATGCAAAGAATCAAGCAGACCGTTTTGCGGTTATTTGCGGTTTTGCAGTTTTCTCTGTTAGTGCTGTGTTATAAATAGTCTGTTTTAGTTTGTGTTTAATGAATGAACAGTGTGCTATATTTGATATATTTGGCTTTCTGTGTAGCTTTAAACCTGGAGAGTGCACGCTTGCACTAGTGGAAATGCAGGAGGAAATGTGTCATAAGAACCGTGATATACGTATTGGGAGGGCGGTGCCAGCCGGGGGGTAATGGCTATCATCAAAAAAAATTAACCTGCTGCAAATGGGATTATATGAGTCATTGCTTGTTTGAGACATAGCAGACTGGATCTTTGAAATGAGCCAGTAGCAAGAAATTAAAGGTACAGCTAATTGTTGACGATCGCGTAGACGGCTCTTGTCACAGAAATCCCTAATGTCTCTTGTCTCTCTATTTTAGAGACACTTCCATATCTAGACTTATCAGATTCCCTGCTTACACATTGCCCCTCTGTCAACTTAAACGTGGTACCACTGAGGGAAATGCAGTTTTTGTCCTTGTCCTCTTTCTTGACAGCCTACCTCTGATTCAGTTCTCTCAGCTGTGCAGATGGAGATAAAACAAAAATGACTTTATTGGCGTCACATTACAGCAAGTGATATTGTTTCTTTGTATATCCCAGCTTGTTTGGAAGCTGGGGACAGAGGTCAGGGTCAGCCATGATACGTCGCCCCTGGAGCTCAGAGGGTTAAGGGCCTTGCTCAAGGATCCACGGGTGGCAGCTTGGCAAAAACCGGGGCTCAAAATCCCGACCTTCCAATCAGCAGCCCGGCGCCTTAGACCACCGAGTTACATCCTCCTTGGTTCCACCGTCTACACAGTTTCTGAGCAACTGAAGAACTTGAGGATGAATTTAGACTGTAGTTGATATGACAGTTTTGCATTGAAGTGCTTTTCATTGCTCACCTCACCAATGATGGACCTGAAATGAATGGACATTCGGTGCCAACCACAAGAGGATTATCTCTGTTACGCTTGAGATGAGCTGAGACGAGATCCACTGTTAAAAACATTACACAAATAAAAAATATAAAGGAAGTGGACTTTGGAAAGAAGGATCATAATATCAATAAATCACATTTTAAAAAGTGTAATAGTGCAAGCTTATTCTGTCACTTACATTACAGCTGGTTATAATGTGTTACAGAGCATTACAGTATATCACCCATCAGCCACTGTATGGTAAATAATCGGGTTCCTTACTCACTCTCGTCTGGGTTTCATTACGCTCTGTTAGCGCCACCTTCAAGTTTTCCTGCGTTTTAGTCTCCTTTCGTTTCTTGCCTGTTCTTCTTAATGGTTTTTGCCGTTTGTTTTTGTTGGCTGAATATTCCAACATTAAAAGATCTGAAACTCTGAAACTGCCCTTATTATGCAAAGGTAAACGTCTTGAAAAATACGGGTTATAAAAGCACCAGGGAAAAAGTGATTTTTCACTTCTAAAGAGGTCATTTTCTTAAATGTGTGGGTAATGAAACGGAAAGTCTTTCTGTAAACCACCTTAAAAAAAGACTCTTGTTAAATGCATTGTTTTTGTAAATGACTTGAAGCGAGGACTGGTTAAAGTCACTGCAGTACTTGTGTGGCATTCTCAAATCAAAGGAATACTTTATTAGCACGCCTTTACTTTTTAGAAGCGAGTAGGCTTATAATGTGGCTTCTGTCCAATAAAACATGCAGTCGATATTGCACACACTCACATCTTTGTGGTTTGTAGTGACGCATGTGAACAAGGCTATGTGCTTTATACTGTATTCGTGGGGTCTATATATAGATTTTTGACATTTGGTACTTCTGTCTCATTCGTGAATCTCAATCAAACCCTGTGCTGATCTTATGCAGCTAGAGCTGTTTATAGAAACACAGTTAGCATGTTCATTCTTTAAAGCTCTAGATCTCGTATTTCCCCAAAGAGATCACGTCGTAAAGCACGAGTAGAAAAAGTGGCCTATGTCAGCGGAGTAGTCAAATAAAAAAAAACTGTAACAATAATAATAATAATAATAATAATAATAATAAATGTCTACTCAGGTGATTATGGAACCTAAACTAATAATAAACCAATACTAAACGCTGCTAAGGATCATGTGTGAGGACTTTTTTGTTGAGTTTTGAGTGATCATATATGGTGTTTGTGTTTTCCTTTTCCTCACATGCGCAAGCATCAAGATACATTTGCGTAAAGAGCCTCCTTTTTGCTGTGACTCGTCCGTCTTGTGACGCAACAGCTCGGTAACACGAGTCTAATTGTGTTCCATTGGTAGGATTCCTTTCCCTCAGCTCTGGATTCGGCCAGACAGAGCAGAGCAAAATGGAACCGAGTCTCCTCGCCATGGCAACCGCTCCTACCTGCTTTCACGGGTTGGCTAGATTTCTTGTTAGGACGTGCTGATTGGCTGAATCACAGGGCAGAATCTCAGTGACTCAGCAGCACGCCTGAAAGTCGAGGCGGGAACCAGGGCAAAAAACCGCACATGAGCGCACTGTATAATGTGGTGTGGCCCATGAGGTGTAATTAGAGCCTGCTTCCATTATATATGACAGTCAATGGGTGTAACCCATTATGTTAACTGACTATTAGCAATAGTGTGCTGGGAATGTAGGTGTGTGTGTGTGTGGTGTGTGTGTGTGTGTGTGTGTGTGTGTGTTTTCCTTGAGTGGTTGTGGGCTGATTGGTGTGTGTTTACTTCATTCTTTGGCTATAAACTTGGTTGGCCACTCTTGACTTCCGTCTCCTCACAGGTGCTTCATTACTTACAGTCCTGCGCAGCAGCGGAGGATTATGTAAAGCTCTGATGCCAGAGGCAGCTGCCCGTTTTTCCTTTTTTAGGAGGCAGAATGATTTAAGTCTTTTTTTTGTTGCAGATCTGGAAAACAGACTGGACTGGCAGTGGGTGGTGCAAAATAAAAACACACACATACATACTTCATATTCCTTTTTTGCTTAATGACACCATTTAATATTCCTTTAAACCCCCCCGAGCGCTATGATTCTCAACATCAACTAATAAAGATGGATTCCTTCACATGTCTGTTCCCTCTGTCTCTGCCCCCCTGATATCTCTTCTCCCTTCTCTCTCTCTAGTACATCTCGTTTCAGCTTGCTTAAGGTGTCCGTGGTGACAAATCACATATGAAATGAAATGTGTAATATAACCAAGTGACATGAGTAAATACATGTAAATTGCTGAGTCCCAAGAACAGATGTGGCTGTCTGGGGAGACAATCTTATTACATCATCGCCTTACTCAAACCCCCCCTTCCCCTTCTCCAAACCCCCCCCAAACCACCTCACCGAATGTTGTCATGTTTGGTTGCATCTTTAGCAGGTAAAACAAGGCACAGGCAACTGGAGTTAATGCATAGACAGATAATAGATAGATAGATAGATAGATAGAAGAAGGAGATAGCAGAATTGGCATACCGCCCCGATAGATAGAGACCCGACATACAGACAGACAGACAGACAGACAGATAGATATATATAGATAGATAGATAGATAAAATATAGATAGATAGATAGATAGATAGATAGATAGATAGATAGATAGATAGATAGATAGATAGAAAGACAGACAGAAAGACAGACAGACAGGCAGACATACAGACAAGACAGACAGATAGATATATAGATAGACGATAGATAGATAGATAGATAGATAGATAGATAGATAGATTAGAGACAGTACAAAAATAAATATAGTTGTGAGTAAGTAAAATATGCGTTATTAAAATGAAATAAGACACATGTAGATAAATATGAGATTTACAATAAGAGACACATTACAGTACAGTACATGTACAACTGGGCATAAGATGATGTGAATTTCATATACAGCCATAATTATATTATAATGCATTATTGTAGTGTGTAGTGATGCTGCAGGAGGATCATTCAAACAAATTGAGACATTGAAAACATACAGTATTGTACAACGTCTGTTCTGCTGGTTGAAGATAAAGCAAGTGGTATTAAAGTGTGAACGTCCATTTTTACCTGAATATTGGTATATAAGAACAGGTAAATACCACTGTAAATATTATTTTAAGGAAAGAACATTTACAGCAAACTGGGAGAAATCCTCTCTCGTGTGTCATGACATCAGTCCACAAAATCTACTTTTACAATCAATGCTGTCTCTCTCTGCTGCTGTCTCTCGTGACAGTAACAGGCAAATGGCCGTCAGTAATATGGAGCTTAATGTAATTGTCATGGTTGTCACATGGCAGTCAGATAGAGGGTCATGCTTTACATCTAGTTGGACTTTGGTGGACTACATCTCTGTGTTCTTATGAAGGTTTCTGATGTCTGTTATCTTCTCAACATGCATACCCCCTTTTCACCTCATCACAACTGATTACAAGCCTCTCTGTCTCAGCAGATATTCTGTCACTCCGTAGTACACGCTAGAGAACACGATTGAGCGTGTGAAAAGATTGGATTTAACAAAAACGCCTGACCTCGAGCACAAATGTAATAAAACGACTAACAACAAACAAAAGTAAAGCAAAGTTTAACTTTATAAATTTGTTTGTGGTCAAAGTAAATCTTCATAATGTTCCATCAAACCTTTTTACATAAAACTTTCCGAAATTATAAACATGACTAAAGCAGTGACTTGACATGAATTAGAATTCACATTCACTTTAAAATACCATGTTCCACGACTGCTTCATTTTATACTGTAAACGAAAACGCGGACGAACCCAGCCACAAAAGTAAACAGGAATGCGATTCGAGCCGTAGAGGCCAGCCGCACTATTTCTGTTTACTCTCAATATAGCCCTTTTTTTTTCATCTCTACATCGGGCCATAACTCACCGCTCAAAGTGCAGAAACTGTCCTTGCTGACCTCGCACGTGCACCGAGCTCCATTTCCTGGAAAAAAAAGCCTCTCTTTTTAACATGGAAAGGCAACGCTCCCACCCCGCAGTGCACCCCCAACCGCGGTTGACGCAAGATTTCCCCCTCAAAGAATGAGAGTGCATTTTAAAGGCTACCGGGGCCCGCCTTTAGCCCCCGTCGGCAGACACACAGTGGCTGCGTTTTTCTCGCGCCGCCGAGGCCCGACGCGTCACTTGCTGGCTGCGACAAAGTAGTCTTGAAGTAAACGATCTGGGATATTGTATTATCTACAAGTAGTGCTTCATCATTAGGATGAAAGCATTAGCTAAAATATATCCTTGATTTTGTTAGTGATAGTGGACAGCTGGCGATCGTCCACAGCCTTGGAACAGTGGTGTTCCTGGAGTCTTGGTTTAATGTTTGATGACTCACAAACCTGTAGGAACTCTCACAGGCATGCTAAATACTGGCTGTCCAAGGGTGCGAGCCAACGAAGGGGAGGAGGAGGAATGCGGAAAAGTCACTGAAAAACGCAGGTAGCTTTCCATCTCCTTATGCCAATGTACATGAATCATTTAAAATGACTACCCTTTAAAACGCCATAATAGATCCCACGTTATAAGTTAGTAACAATCTCACCCAGATAGTGTAGACTTGCGCCCGCAAACGATTGATGTAGAAATGCCTCGTGATGTAAAAATGCCTCGTGATCATTCCAGGACGCTTAAGATAGTCTCATACCAAACTCTCTGCACTTTTTATCTATTATGCCAGTGAATCCTCTCCAAGTGGATGATTTATAAACTTGGGTGTCAGCCAGAATAGTTTGACTTCCTTTCGGGGTCAGGTTTCTTCCTGGGGGGGGGGTTTATTTGCCACTGTCACCTATGGGGCTCTAAATCTATATTTCTAGAAACTTGCATTGTTAAAAATGCTGTGCATGTGCAGGTTGGACTCGAGCAGTTTTACTCCACTCATGTCTTTTCACTACAGTTAAACACCTACATTTTGTAAAATCAGTCGTTCTTTTTATTTATCAGCGGTTAAAAAAAACTGTTGACGCACACAACAAGCAGTTGTGAACGTTTTGATTGCCACTGGTGGCGTCTACTTAGCACGAACCGACCGTTCAACAGCAAGCAGAACACACTGAGAGCACAGTGCAGTACATGATGCAAGAATTCCCTGACTCTAACTTACACACATGGCCTTATTTTATTTATTTATTTTAAACAGCTCATGATTTTGGACTCATTATAATTTTTTTACGTAGATTTTAATAAGTATTTAACTCATTAATAATCATTCTATCATTTATTATAATCTGGTGTGCTAAGAGTAACATTAAGAAAGACGATAGTGGCAAAAATGATAATAGGAATATGTATATTATATATAATTACACAACATATAATATAGCCATTATAAGAGACATTATAAAAGCCATTATACTTTGGAAACATAAGTAGATTTGAAGGCAAATACTTTTGCACTATTAATCAAATAAAAGTTTAAAGGGAGCACTTTTAACTTGCCACTGCGAATCGCTAATTAAGACTCATGCATATCTATATATACATCCCTGCCATGATCTTTCTATTTCTATCACACCCCCCCTCCGTCTGACACCCTTTTTCAAGAATCAATTTCAATATTAAACAACAACCAATTACCACAAGGAATGAGATATGGGGCTATCTTCCCCTTCTAAGGACATGTTCAGGGGAGCAATCACTGGGCCCCCCCTTTTTTTTTTTCTTTGTCAACCACGAGATAAACTTAAAACTATAAGGAACAAAAGTACAGGCAACCTATATATTAGTATATTATATAGTATGTAGTTAGTAGACCGAGATGATATACACTATTATATATATTATATTTATATACTCTATATTATATATAATGTGAATCCAGAGCAGAGAGCCAATATTTTTTATTTATTACTTCATTTACTTATTAGTAACGTCATAACACTTTATCTCTGTGATCAGCTGCATGAGGACAGGCTGCATTTTAAAACCAGCATCATCTAAACATACTTATAAAATATGAACTTAACTGAATGTCTGGGTACCCGTTTTGTAAGGATTTCAACATATAATCAACTGATGAGGTGGGTCGCTGATCCACAGAAGTGAGGAAGGGGTAAATATAAGCCAGTACTATAGTCTACACTGACATGTACTCCCAACAGCCTAACACAAATCTGAAGCTATAGGTCTGTATTTTTTATCTGAATCCTTATGACTCCGATGTCTGTGCAATATAACTGCATTATTTAGCTTGGGTGCTTTATTGTAAAGAAGTCTGGCCATTCATTATAGTAAAACAAATAAAAAAGAAGAGCGATTAGCAATTAGTGCTGATCTCTGCACTTTATCATTAATTGTGCACTCTTTGGTCACGTCAACAAATACTCTCTATCTTCCCGCTTCTCTCCCCCACTTCCCTGTGTGTCACGATCCTAGCTGATATGTTTAACTTAAGAGGCAGCGGTTTTGAAGGGGCCGGTATGACGAAACAAAATGAACCCTGTGCGACGTCCCTGCAAGCCTTCAGTACTTCTCCTTCCCAGAGTCCTTATTCGAGTTGGAAAAAATCCATCATTTTTTGCTCCATAGGGTTCTTCCTACATACCATTACTGTGTTCAGCCACAGAGCCAGCGGGAATCGCCGCGTGGCGGTGCGTTTGGGTGTCTCTTGATGAAAATTATGAATAAAAATTACCATGTCGAAAACTAGCGTGTGAAATAGCACCCCCGTTCACTTAAATTGAGCAGTTCACGTACCCTAAGCCGATCAAACGCAAACCGGGGAGTTCCGGAGAGCCTTCCCCCCGTGAGCAATGGATTTAAGGCTGAATTTTTCTGATTTGATTGAAACCGGAGCTACACATATATTACTCCCACATCCCACTGGGGTATAACCCCACCATAGGATGCTAACTGTTGCTTGCTAATACAGCACGGTGGGTGGAATATTTTTTTTCCCTGCCACAGAGGAGCAAAAAGTCACAATGCCAGGAAACTTTGCTCTGTTTACAGATTAAACCATTTAAGCTTTGAATAACTGTGAAACTCGTCTCAGCTGAGGGAGGGGCTTACGCAAACCAAACACTCCGAGACGCGGTTCTGTGCAAACGTGAATTTGCAGTTCATTCGTAGCTGTTTCTCATAAGATTTCTCAAAAGCAGTGATTTAGTCCAGCCTTAAAACTTTAAGCAGAGCTCGTCTCAGGGGGGGGATGTGATTTCAAATTCGAGCTTTTTTTGTTTTTTTAAGCATTACCTGTACTGTTCTTTTCTACTAGGACACGCATTGCCCCCACCCTTCCTTCAACTTCCACCTATTCCCCCCCCAACCCCACACATTCATGTCCGCGATATTTACACAGAAGTTGCAAAAAAATTCCAAAAACAAAGAAAGAAAAAAGACTGGAACAACCTCAAAGCGGAACACGTCTCTGCCGAGTTTCCCTCATCTCTCGGGGATTTTAAGGCGGAGAGGCGAGGAAGGGAAGTTTGGAGATCACTGGTAACGCGTGGTACTACTTTATTGCTGTGAGGTAACAAGCCACACCCAAGACTTGGCACGCACACGTTCCCCGAGCGATGGACAGGTGGGATGAGATTAAGCGAGAGTGAGAAATCTCATGCAGAGGAACGGTGTATGGCAGTACAAAGCAGGCGCTGGCGAGGCGAAATTTCTCAGCGAAACAGGCTCGTACAGTGAAGGGCTTAACCGTGAGTCTTCAGAAGCAGGGTATCTCCTGCATGAAATAGCACAGAGATAACAAAATGATTGTGTAAGGAATTCCAAGCGTTCAACGGGCCGAGGGCCGTCCTCTGCACAGGCTGTATTTACAACGCCAGCCGAAACCGCAGTGGAAGAGAAGGACTGTGAAGGGTAACCCCTATTCTTGAGATAGGCGGGCATTAAACAGCGAGGGCCTTTTTTAACACCAGTGACAAAACTTGGGCAGCAGATTACTTGCTTAAATTTGCACAAGGGCAGCATCAGACCTTAGCAAAACCAGAAGCGAACATTTGCTAAGTAGTTTTCTTATTTCAAGGGGGAAAATGACAAGCAATCTTAATGAACAGATAAAAAACACCATTGCCCAGTGGTTGCATTCGTCGCGCCCTATGCGATGGCTTCTTAACACTAAATCGTATTTTTTAAAAACTTAAAAACAGACAAAAAAAAAAAAATCCAATGCAGACCCAAAACAAACAAACAAAAAAAAAAATGGGAGTACATTCAGAAGAAAGAAAGAAAAAAGGTCCCTACCACCAAAAGGTGCAAAGAAACACCACCTTCCCTTGCTCTCGCTCCCTCCCAAAATGTGTAGAAAATGTGTGAAATACATTGAAACAGACCGAACTCTTGCCAAACCCCACCCCCCCCCACATTTCCTCATGTTATAGGGCCACAACTACATATGCTGGGATAATAGTGTCGGTGTCTGTAACTACAGGGACCGTTTTTGTTTTGTTTTTTGCAGCGGAAACCCTATCGCAGCAATGCACTCCAACACCGTCGTCTTTCATAACTATTCACATACCCTTACCGTCCCTTTTATGGTCTGCAGTCTGGAGACGAACTCGCCCGCCTATGTCACACCCACAAGCACATCTCCCTCCCTCATGACATTTGTTAGCGACTTGCGAAACATGGCAACATGGAGCGCGCTTTGTCCATATGACCCGGCACAAAAAATCATAACAGTCCATTTCTTTCTATACCGTTTACCCCGTTCCTCAGTGCCCCGTGACCAGCCACGCAGTTAAAGACATCAAAAAAACTCTTCAATTATTATTTATTTATCTTAAACCAAGGTAAAGTCTGCGAGGCCTACCTGTTGTCTCCGGTTTCCATTTTTTCAAAATACAATCTCGGTTTAATATTTTTGTCAACCAAAACAAGTTACACATTTTTTCGTTTTCAGTACTTTGACGTCATGGCCAAAACCAATCGATGACAGAGGTTTCACCCAAGTGCAGGTTACAGCCAACCATCGGTGATGTTGTCGTATTGTGATATCGTATAACCCGCCCATTATTCCTGCTCTCCTGAGCATTCGCTCTTTTATATCTGTAAAGTTTATCCGACAGAACGTAATACACCAATTTCCATCGGCCGATCACGCTGTCTCCTTTAGGAACTGTTCAAATTGAGAATTCACTCTTTTATCTTCTCGTGAACCATGTTTCAACTGGCTATGTCGCTTTTGAGGAACTAAAGGACCTTATTTGTATTGGTGGGATATAACAGATCTTTCGCGTGCACGGATTACCCTTTTCTCCTCCCCCCCCCCCCCTACTTTCTTTATCTGTGTGTACACCCTGCTCCTCCGCCTCCGGTGAACAAGGATCCTCTGGTGTCTATTCGCCTCTTCCCCCCCCCCCCCCCCCCCCTCTTTCCCCTTTTTTTTTTTTTTTTCCGCCTCGGTGGGACACGGATTTTCTTCCCCCCTCCCCCCGCCCGTCCCGCCACACGGTACTTGTCCCCCCCTTTTTTCCTCTCTTTCTTTGCCTCCTTCCGGTGATTCTACGGCATCCTTCCCCCCGGTGACACTGCGATTCTCTCCTCTGGGTACCCACGGTAAATGCAGTTCAAGTCACCAGTATTGTGTATTGACTCTCAAGCGACCATTTTGTACAGGACCGCCCGAAACGAAATCCCTAAACCATTCACTCATTACTTGGCCTCTGTTAACTCAATGACCAGCGCTGAGGAGATGCAGAGAGTGTGTTGTGCGCGGTGTTTTTGTGGTGTGTCTTTTTTTGGGCCGGGTCCCTGTGTGTGTTGTGCTCAAATATTCAGATACGGCGATGACTTTCACTTTCGGTAACACTGAACATCTTTTTCCCTCCCTTCCCCCCCTTTTCTCCCCCTAATGCAGCACCCCCACACCAGGTCCTCACATGTGGGTGTAGACCCTTTCACCATGTGGTCCCGCTCTGTCACGCGTTTTCCCCCCTCCCTCATTCGAATATCCAGAAATCACCACACAAAAGCCTGCAAAGGCTCACCATTCTAACCCTTTTATCCATTTTTTTTCTGAACATTTCTAGGGTTTACTATTTGTTTAACACAGTCCAGAACTTGTGTTTTTAAGGGCGAATCAGAAATCCATAGTTTTTTCTTCTCCTTTTTTTTTTGAAGAGAAGAAATCACCCAACTTACAAAAACCAAATAAAATGAGTAGAGGAACAACTCCCTGGATTTCAGCTTCCTGACGTGAGCGAAGCGACAAATCAGCATGAAGTGTGAACGTAGTTTTTTGTGGTTTTTCCGTGAACTCGATTTTTCATTTCAGGCATACTCTGGCTCGCCGAGGAACAAAGGCGTCTTCGTGTTCCCCACAAAACGCTCAAACGTCAGTAATGGTGTCCCCTTTGCTCTCAAGACATGATCTTTTTGTGGCCCGATCTCAGATTTAGAGCCGCCTTGAGGAAGAGGGAAGATTTCGCCCCATGTCACGACTGTTTTTAGTTCCTCTTCGCGGATCTTCCTAGTGCTGAAACAGACGCTGGGGGTAGCCGAAACATAGCAGCCCGCTCCTTTCATACAGTCGAGCTGCTTGGCTGCCGCTGGGTTCTGGAACAGTTCTTACATTTGGGGTATGGTGTTTTGATCACGTTCCCTCTCTGGTGAGTGCTGCGGTTTGGAGAGGGACGGCGCTCTTTTTTCGCTCTGGCATAATGGAGAAGGGCGACACTTGCCTAGGGAACAAGGAAAGGAAAAGGGCCACTCGAAGCAGGTGGTCGTATTCCCCCGTGCAGCAACTCTCTTTTTCGCGGATGTAGACGGAGGGCAGAGAGCCCTTTAGATGCCGAAAGCCTTCCCCGTGCCGTTGCCGTTGAGGGGATAGCGTTACCTGTTCAGCTTGTAGCCGTAGCGGTTGCGTGGTAGACAGGGCGGCTAAGAACTCGTGGGTGTGTGCCCATCTGCTGGGCCCCTTTTATCATGCAAACCCTTTCTTGAGTGAATAGTTTTTTCGTCTCAGCTTCAATTCGATGAGCATTAGCCGTCGTGGCCTGTTCTCTCTTCCATCCGACCAGCCCCCTCCTCCAGATCCGTCGCCCCACGACAAAAGCTCGTTACGATTCCTGCTCGCTGACTTTGGCCCTAACCATGGTTTTACAATCATGGGCACGAGTTTTTCTGACGCACCTTGGTGTTTGTTTCCCGATAGGTGTCTGGACCACTCTACCAGCTCTTTGCCTGGCAATGCCGACTTTCCGTGCATTCTTGTACGAAAAAGTGTTCCTTTATCCGGTACTTTTGCCACAGGATACGGAAACACACCAAGACCACACAGAGTTCACCGGTACATCCCACCGCCGCCGTACATTGAAAAATCCATTTTCCCCCAAACAATATCTACCCATACATGCTTTCAATTTAATATGTCCATGAACTAAGACTGCATTTTCCAACACCTACCTTATTTTCATTTACCTATTTGCGGTATTTTACGCAGACAAGCCTCCTATCAGCCAGAGCACCCGTGTTGACGAGGACCGTACAGGCGCCATTCCTTGTACCCGCATTGCACATGCAATCATTTTTCACACACACGATGCAAACTCACTTGACTTATAGTTATTCTGGGCTTCTCCATTTCATCCGGCTCGCCATGATGCTGATTACATTTTCCCTTTTGCGCAATTCACCAGAATATGCGATTCACGATTGCGCTCCTACTTCGGGAAACACTTAATAAAAAGTGTTACTGACCTGACTTTAACTCATTTTATTGAACTAATCAGCTAATAGCGCTTTGTCGAATCGTTTCTAGCCCCATGATCTTCTGAATGATCCGGGTCGGTTTTTACGTCAAAGGTTCCCGTCGAACCCTTTTCTTATGATGTGCCGTGGGACCGCACGGTCCTAACAGCATAGACCGTTCCCCCCGTGAGACGTGTTTCTATACTTTTCCTGCACGTTCGTGCCATTGTGGCTCTACTCGCCGAACACTAGCTGGAGGTGGTGCGGTGTTTCAGTTTCTTCGTCGGGTTTGTGCTGTAGCAACAATGGTAGGTTACGTGTAGGTACGCGTAGGTTACACCGTCGCCTCGACGCAGAAGTACAAACCAGCCTGTTTTCAGAAGTGAATCTCTGGCATTTAGAACGGAGATCGTATATATATATATATATTGTGAGATATATATATGAGATTGTGATTATTTTCTTCTGATTAATTGTGCAGCCCTACTCCGAACACTGAAATGTGCACTACTTGCAGTTAAAATGCATTGTTTATGAGTCCCCAAAAATCCATAAAAAGTCCCGTGTCTGACCTCCATCTGTAAACTCTGTGGCATGATTTGAAGGGTTATTGATGTCAAATATAATACAATAAGCATTTAAAAGTAAAAAGTAAAAACACTGAAAGGGATCTAATGTGAAGTTCGTGGTGAGGCGGGAAATCAGCTCTTATAAACACACATTTATAAACTTCAGTGTCGATTTATACAGGGGGAGGGAGGGGCGAGGAAAAGGGAGGGAGACAGAGGGACAAACTGGGAGGAAAGGAGGAGAAAGGAAGAAGAAGGGGACTAGCGAGCGAGGCGATCTAATGGGAGCGAGCGAGCGAGGAGCGAGCGAGAGAGAATAGAGAGAGATGAGAAAAAAATGGGTAAGGTGGCAGTTGAACAGCAACACTGCATGATTTAAGGTGACTACAATCTATAGATTATACAATTGTGAACTATTAGTATTAAATTGTGCACATTAAACACAGATGTAGTGAACTTGAGGGCCGTGAGACTCACTCGATGTTTGCATCCGGCTTCTTTAAAAGGACAGAGTACTAACGCACTGCCACAGCTTTCCTTCACGTGGGTTGCCAGGTCTTCCCGGGCAATGTTGGGGGTTCCACACTGGTTCGGGCACTGGACCGGGAAACGTGGGCAGTGATACTGATGATTCTGTGGAAAAAAAATCTTTATAATATTCTAAAGCATTCAATCACAGTTTTACTATTCACAGCCCAATAGTTCTTTAAATCAAGAGTGCAAATCAAAACCAGCGAGATTTGAACATTACATTATTTACAATAACATGGCTGAACAGCACTGACAGCGTATAGAAACACACATTTTATTTTTTAATACATGTATCTAATGTTCATATTACGTCTGACAGACAAGTCTTTCCTTTCACCTTACAGCAGCTATAAACACCCTCACCAGGTTTCTCTGCTCTGCTTTTTCTTGTTTTTTATTTATTTATTCATTTATGTATTAAAAAAGACTTAAAAAATACAATTCTGAATGTTGGAAAACTACTGAATATTACAAGCCACAAAAACAGAAATGCTTTGCTTAAATGCTAAACTCACCCATAGATATGTTTATATTTAGTAATATAGAAGCTAAATAATATTTATTAATATTAGGAGGGGTGTTACGGTTTTGTTGTTAGCTCAGCGGTTTCTTTCTTAAGGCCGCGGGCACTGATCGGAAGGTCGAGGATTCGGGCCGCGGTAATCGGCAACCTGACACTCTTGGGTCTTTACCCTCTTTGCTCTCGGGGCGTTGCATCATGGCTGACCCCGACTTCTGAACAAGCCAGGATATGCAAATAAACAATTTCACTCTGCTGTAATGTATGTGAGATAAATAAAGGCTGTTCTTCTTCAATTTTAACCTTAAAATATACATGATTACACAATTAAATGTAGAAATAGCATATGTTAAATGATAATGTTAGATATGTTAAACATTAGATTGTAGAAAGGATCAGTTGAACAAGAGCATTGATCTAATCCTGTGATTTGCCTTGCAGATGGAACTACTTTCTGAGCTGCTGCTGTAGAAATGTAATATAGTAGAGCTGTTAATAAATGCACTTATTGCCCAAATCTTTGTGAGGCTTTTGTCTGTGTGTGTGTGTGTGTGTGTGTGTGTGTGTGTGTGTGTGTGTACAAAGAATTGTGTGTGACGCAGGTGTCCGGTATAGAGCCTGGGCCAGCTCAAGCTGTGACTCACTGGCACCAAACTCAGCTCTACCATGAATGCTCCGTTCATATAGTCACAAAACTCCTGCCATCCCACTCTCTGGAGCCTTCACCCCATTCATACCCCTACTGAGTAAATGGCCAACAAGTTATGCCCCCTGTACCAGGAATACTAACACACACACACACACACACACACACACAACCCCACACACACACCACACACACAACCCACTTCCCTTCAATGCAGAGTGCCCCAATATGAGTACGGGCTCACTGAAAGGCAGGACTACGTCTAAGAAAAGGTGGCCAGCGGTTCAAGGAATTGCCATCCGGTAAGACTATCGACACCTGGTGTCGTAGCACAACCATTCTCTTCCCCCGACCCACGTACTTGCATGGCTGCGTGCGTTTGGGACACTCCAGGCAATCGGTCCTATCGCCCCGCGGACTACTAAAGTATTCCTCATCACTCCCTCGCTCCACACTTGTTCTCACAGTACACACTCTCTTGGGGACAAATGCCCTGGTGATTCTGAGAGTGAGAGAGAGAGAGAGAGAGAGAAAGGGAGAGAGAGAGAGAGAGAGAGAGGGAGAGACCTAGGGCATGAACCGAAGCAGAAGGATGAGAGAGCGGGAGAGAGAGAGGGAGAGAACATAAAGGACGAGGCTTGAGGACGAGTCAAAAGGGATAAAGTTAAAAAAAAAGAAATCTCTTTTTAATTGTAGCTTTGAAGTCACATTAAAGTTTTTTTTCTGACTTGAAACTTTTATTAATATAAAAGCACCTGAAAAAATAGCACACAAATCATGATACAACAATGTGAATGTAAAGTGCAGTGTGTGAAATTTTACACATCACACATTTAGTCCTTTTTTTAATAAAACACCTCACATGTCCTCCTTCAGTAGGGTTGAGGTCAGAGGTCAGAGGTCTATAGCACACTACTCAAGATCTTCCACACCAAATCATGTCAATGATATTTTTCATGAAGCTGGAATTGTACTAAAGGGATCATCATTACATTATCCGTTCCCTCGGTCAGTGAAGGGCTTCCTTTCAAATAATGGGTGATTTTGGGTGATTTGGTAAATGTACATGTAACGAGACTTTGATGCAGACGGTTTTGTAATAACGCCATAATATTTTCCCAATCCGGCCCGCACACGCTTCCACCTGAAACCAAATCCAGTCCAACGCGCTGCTCGTGCCGTGTGATAGCGCGCCATGTTTGTGATTGTTGTTGTGCTGGTGGTCTTTTTGCTCGCTCTCCCTGAGGGTTGTTTTCCTCATGCGGGTGGATTGTAAGTCTTTAATTGTATATTCAGCTCATTTAAGGTCGTGTTAGTGACCAAAAACCCATTTTAGCACTTTGGGAACGCTAAAAAGACTTTTTGTTCTGAAACTAGCAGTGAAAGTCAGAAGAGTCGGGTTATTTATTTATTTTTAATACAGGCAGAGTAAAGTAATGTAGACTGCAGGAAGAATAAAAAGGTTAAGATGCTTGTTGTGTAATGAGAAAAAGGCAAGCGTAACACACTGTAAACATTAGGACAACAAATAACTGTTTCTTCACTGTTCGACCGCGAGTACCTCGAAAGCCTCGCCGGTGAACTCGCTGCCGCAGAACTCGCACTTGACCTTGCGCTTTGGGCAGTCGTGCTGCAGGTGCTCGGGCAGGTCGCGGCGTGTCAGCTTGACACTGCAGCGGTTAGGGCACGGGATCACGTTGAACGCGCAGGTGGAGAAATGACTCTGTGGGGGAGAAACGCAAACAAATGCAGGTTTCATTACAAGGGGTGACGACTGACATTAAACACTGACGCTCAGAGTCACACGTAGCGCCGTTCCACTGGCAAAGGTGACAGTTCAAGGTCGAAACAGTGCATTTCATGCCACAATTGTATTATGGTTAAAATTGTAACATGAAAGGAAATAAAAGAAACCAATCATAGAAATGATAGCATAGATTAAATCCATGTAAAGAAAATGAAGATTGAAGGCTCACTAGGGCTCTCTCTTCCCTTTCCCAGTGATGGAGACTGACCTGCAGCTGCTTCATTTGGCCCGTCCAGCGACAGCCTTCCTCGCTGTGGATGCATCGGATCGCTAGAGCAAGGATCTGCTGCTCCAGCTCGGGGTCAGGTTGATTGCACAAGAACAAAAGGAGCAAAGAGGAAGTTTTCAAAAGGAAGTCGAGGTTTCCAATCGTGTGACATCATCTACGTGATACGAGCCGTGTCAAGATCAATACAGATCTGATCCAAAAGCTCTGACCGTCACTTTTCTAGGATACTATTTTTGACATTCCAGGGTGACTCATAGCAGTTTTAGCTACCGGCTGAATAATACTATTTCTCTCTCTCTCTCTCTCGCTATATCTCTCTCTCCATCTTCTCGTTACTTTATCTTTTTATTGTGTTTTTTATTTTACCAAATACAGATCGTTTGGTGTAGTGGTAAAACAATCTAATGGTTCCCCCCTACTTGCATTGTTGTGGTGTATGTGCACTGTGTGGATAGTACCCGTTTGCATGGTTCTCCCCGTGCCTAGCCGGGGTTTTTTCCGGGTTTCTCCGGTTCCTTTTCGGTACAACAAGCATTAGATGGTTAAGTGGATTGAACTTCTGTAAAAAAAGTGTCCCTAGTCTGTGAAGGTGGAGTTGTGTGTGCGATTGTCCGATGGGTTGGAACCCATACTGTGTCCTTGTTCCCACGAGCCGACCCGAGAGAGGAGTCCAGAAAAACCGGGGTGGTGAGATACTGTAGACGTGGTAGTAGATAGATAGATTGATGAGAGGAGAGATGTAGAGACCTATGATGCTTAGAGAGAGACTAGAGGAGATATATATTATAATATATACGATATAAATAAATATATTATGTTCTTTGCATTTATGGCCTTACTCTTTATAACAAGACGCCTTATTACATGTCGTTGGACCATGGAGTGGTGCTACCATGCAATCGCACATTCGACAACACATTACCACACGGTTAATCAATTAATAATGAAAATTCCTCGTTATAACTTCCACATGTATAGCCCCCTACACGACACCCCATGTATATTCTTACTCTACAGATTTAACTTCTCTATAAAAATTTGAAAGTAATTTATAATGCAGAAGCCCCACTCCCATCCTTGAACAACCTTCAAATAGAATGAGTATGAGGAAACTCCTTGTTCTAAACTGTTCCATTGTTTGTAAACTTCTGACCAATGAGAATGGAGAATCAGGTACAATGCTGTGCTACAGCGTAGGTGTTTTCATTACCACCAACACAACCATTACAACACGTGCCTTTGTAAATCAGCTCCACCCATCAGCAAGCTAATATTAGTCCACTGAATAAGTAACAAAAAGAAGAGCTGAATGTGGAAAGCTGTAATAAAAGCTTGCACAATGCAATGTTTAGACGATTACAAAGGCTTTTTTAATTGACTTTGTGTTTCAGAAGACAATATTTATTATATCAAACATACATATAAATTCTATTCACTCCTGAAGCACTATTATAAATGTAGTGTGCTGTAAGCAATATTCCACTTGTGCATAATTCATTACTTTGTAGGACTGTGTTACAATAAAAGCTTATAATTATAAACAGGTCAGTCATTAAAATGACCGTTTTGAGTCCACACATCCATACAAAAGCATCCTATTGGGGTGCCGGGTGATTGTAAGCCAGGTACTCAGACAGAAGACTGACCTCAGAGTAAACTCCAGCTATTCAGATATATAAATTCCTGAACACGTGTACACTGTGGACAAAGTCTGTGCACGTGCACGACTTTGTGCATTGCCCTGCTCGGTATTTCTGGTCAATATAATCACCAAGAAAAATATCCACCCAGCAATCTCAAGCCCCACCCCAACTCCACAACTTAGCATTACACACAGAGTGCATGCCACGCCCAGATTAAAGACAATGAAAAGATGGAAACTGTGGAGTCGCTGCTTTGGGGAACGTAATCTGCTTCCAGTAACTACATTCTGAATCACAAAATAAGACTTTTAGCAAAAACTGGTCCGTTCTTTGTCAGAAATGATTCTACGATTCAAAGCTATTCACAGATCTTGGATCAGGATGATGTTTTAGCTGCCGTGAGGCACCAGCAAAAAGAAGTAACGTATGGATACGTGTGTTCAGACCAAAAACTAAAGGTATAAATTGGGGCGACTGAGGTCTCTAAAAAGTTCATGCTGCTTTAACTCCACCCTGCTGATCAGAACGAGTGTGTGGATGTAGGAGACATGCAGAAAAACCTCCTGCCTACTGAGAACGCCTGCACAGGGACGTCAGGGGATGACTAAGAAAGCAGTGACCTTTTTCCAAGTTACTAAAGTTACACATGCTGCTTTCAGGCTACTTGGCAATTTGCATGTTGTAATAATTTCCCCCCTCACCATGTTCAATGTGCAAAGTGAAGGTGGAAAAACAACAACAACAATGATACCTCCATGCAAGTCTGTTTTCCGTTTACATTTACATTTGCAGCATTTGGCAGACGCCCTTATCCAGGGCGACTTACAACTGAGCAATTGAGGGTTAAGGGCCTTGCTCAAGGGCCCACTAATGGCAGCTTGATGGTGGTGGGGTTTGATCTTCCGGTCCAGAGTCCAACACCTTAACCACTGGGCTATCACCTCCCGCAAGTCTGTTTTCCGTTTTGTTTGCTCTGCCAAAGCATGTAAAGCTCATTAAAAGCGATTTTACTCACAAAGAAGTGTGTATGGGATACAAGTTGGCACAAGTTACCACGATACCTAGTTTTTCACATACTGGGATCGCTATCACAACGCTATAGAGACTGAAGTGCATCCCGAGATTCACATAGATTAACATCTTCCTGGAGACTGGTTGGGCGTATGTATATATTGTCACCTCCATTTTATATTCGAAAATCTATCTGTTGACCAAAAGGGCCCTGTATGATTAAATGAGTGAAACGAAGGGCTTTAAAATAAGCCAAAAGTCCATTTAAAGACACGAGGGAATAGTGCAAGATAATCCACAAACGAAGGTAATAATTTTGTGCCATAAATAGGTTGGAGAAAGTATTACTTTTGGGAGAGCGAATGTGAAGAAAGTCTTTTGATGAAACTCACAGAAATAGCATGGACTCTTTTTTTTCCTGCACAACCACATCGAGAACTCGTTATCATTTTGAAAAAAACAAAAAAAAGATTTGTTTCAGACTTATTCATCTCCAGTGTCACGCAGTGGCATTTTCCGTGCCTTCCGGAAGACATCACGCTTTTGTTTTAGCAGAGGCAAATCAAACTGGAGGAAAAAATGCGATGATTCATCCTGCATTCTCTCTAAACACCTCTCCATCCTACATCTGCCCTCCCACTTCCACATCTCATATTCCCAGGTTAATAGGAGGCTTGTTGCTTGGTGGCATCTGCACGTGTTTGCGAACTGAGACGTCACTTCCTGAAATGCCAAAAATACCACGTGCGTTTTCGCCGTCTACAATCCTGCAGTGTTCCCTCTCCATAACCCCGGGTTATAATCTGATTAAAGCGGCATTAGAAACTGAGGAAGGGGGGCGAGAGAATGGATTATTGAAATAAAAATGGCATGAAAGTGTAGAGTGGGGAAGTGTTTAATGCATTACCTTGGCGTAGTCCAGGGGGAGCTGGTCCTCCGGGCATTTGAACACCCCCTCACTACAAAACAGAAAAAAAGACACACTCATGTTAACGTCATCCTGACTGTACGCCAGCACGTGTAGCATTTATATGCAGGGATCAAACTGGCCTGCTCGTTATATAACACAAATCTGTATCAACACAACAACAAAAACAACAACAACAAGGGCTCCCTGCCTCATTCTCAACTACTCAAACAGTTTACTTTAATATGCAAATGTATTCCATATTATACACTTTGTCTCAATAAAAAGTATATCCTTTTTATTTTGGAGGAATTATAAGTAAATGAAATATGAAATTATTTACGTTATTTAAATTATTTATAAATTATCTGTGTCATTTGTGAAAAGCTATAATTCTATGTTTAAGCTCTAATTTGGTCAGAATGATTATTTAAAAGATAACATGAAAGTGGACCTGCACGGTATCTTTTAATGAATCATTGTGACCAATAGAATTAGAGCTTAAACAACTCTTCTTTATTAATTAATTAATTGTCAATATGCTGATGAAGTGAACCAGCCTCCTGTCGTTTTAATAGCAGGGTATACTTGTTTTGCTTTTTGAGTGCACACTGCTCACACTTATATTTTTTATTCTTCAGATTCCAAATAACAGTATCGTATTAAAAAAGAAAAGAAAACGCAGCAAGGTTTCACTGTCCTGCTGCAATGTTCTGCAGGCTAAGGTTCCGACTTTGTACCTTCGTTCCCCATTGGGACATAATTACATGGGGAGGGTCAGGCTGGACCGGATAGTGAATGTTTGTTTTTTTGTTGAAGCGCATTCTGACAGTGTGCAATGGAGAAGTGTGTGTGTGCGCGCGAGTACGTGCGAGAGACATAAGGTTAGCTGAGATAGGAGGAACAGCTCATTAGTGCTGCTACTCGAGTAATGCAGCCTGCTCAGGGCACTGAAATATTCACACCGGCAAATACTGGATTAGAAAGTAGATTCAAGTGCTATTAGAAGGAGTACATGCATGTGTGTGTGTGTGTGTGTGTGTGTGTGTGTGTGTGTGTGTGTGTGTGTTGTGTGTGTATGCCTGCAGAACGTTCAGTCTAGTCAAAAACCCAACTGTCTTGTCTGTGAAATTGGTTTATAATATTTACACTGCAAATAAAAATACCATCCTTGAAACAAGCAATTATTTATATTTAGTTAAAAGTTACAACAACAAAAAAATCAAGCAAAAATCTGCAAACTTACTGTGACACTAGCAATAATATCTAATTAATTCTATTAGATCCTATTCTATTAGATTTTTTTTAAATCCTCTTTTAACCACTAAAATAACAAATAACAGTGATTTACACCTCCGACTGAATTATTACCTTCTTTCTAGGTTTTGGAAACACAAGGCGCAGAATCAGAACAACATTCTACCTCAACATTCACTTTATTTTTGCACTTTAAATCCGTCACTTGTTTCTAGTGAAACTTTGCTCAAAAGAAGTGAATATTTACTTGCAGAACAAATCCAACTTTCTTACTTTAAGATTTATAGACTTTTTATCTTTCAATATTGATTTAGAAAGAATCTTTTCCGTCCAACACGTCCATTTCCCTCAGCGTCAGAAGAAACTACCCAGATGTGTGAAGCACGGAGCAGCGACACGATGAAAAGAGACAATCACGACATTGTACGTCTGTGTAAAAGGGAAACTGTGACGAGGAACGCAGCGTTTAACTGCCGGGAGTAAATGAGATCCTGTTTGGCTGGAGGCTTCATGTTTCCAGCTTGCGAATCTCCACAAGAAGGTATTGTCTCTGAGCTGTCTAATGACTTTTTCCTGACATCCTTTCCACTCTTTCATGCCACAAAAAAGGAAAAAAAAAAAACAATGGAATCAGCAGCTTGAGATGTAACGAGCGCGAAGGAACCTACAATGCTCTCATTGAGTCTCAAGTGTCCTTAATCTCCTGCAACTGAAATGTCACCTGATGAGGGTCAACAGAGACGCACAACAAGCCTCCAGCTTCACTGGCCTGCTGCTGAAAGCGGTGACATGCCCTCATTTTGCCTCATTAGGGTCACTGTGTCAAAAGGGCACTGTGTGAGCAATTAATACCCACAGTGAAGGATTAAAATAAATAAATCAATCAATAAAAAAACATGAATTGCTTAGCACAGTTAATAACGTGCTGCTGGATAAAACACTCGTTTATTGGTTGACTGGATTCAGCAGGTCTTCCTGAGATTAGGTTGTAATTTACAAATGGACCCAATGATCTGCTAATGTGCACCCATACAGGAAGAGGCTCAATGATGTGGAAACAAGTGTCCCATCAGCTTAGAGACAAGACCAAAAAAGAAAAAGAAAAGGAGGAAAAAGAAGGCTAAAGGGGCAGGAAATGGTTTAGCTGAATGCCAGATCAGGAGGAGAATGAGGAGATTCAGAGCTGCTTTGTTTAGATGAATAAAGTTCTGGAGAATAAGACATAAAAGAAAAACACCCCGTTACCCTGCAGAGCCCATGTGTATGGATGCATACCGGATCCTCCTCATATGCATAAAATCAGTTATTATTTATTGTATTATATTTAAAATTGGACCCTTACCTCATATATATTCATCTGAAGTCTTAGAGAATAAGTCATTTTTTTCAGTTAGCAAGAACTCCAGAAAACGGCAGAAAAAGTGCACACTGTATAGACTCTAAGCAGCTGCTAATACATGAAATAACTTCACTGATATAAGCAGGTTAAACGGATCTTATGTCATGAGGCAAACCTGCGTGAGCGCCGTGGCTACATTAAATATTTACATGCCTTGCTGTCGGTCTCTAATACACAGACGGACATGACAGCTGCTCTGGTCCACCCGGGACGAGAAAGGGACAGGACATGGTGGGGGACAACGCATGTGAGGTAACGTCACTCTCTACGAGCGCAGCCCTTTTTTGAGAAATAACTAAACAAGTGGATTTTAGGGCGCATCAACATAAATAAATAAATAAATAAATAAATAATACAGGGCCTTTCGGGGCACTGGTGCGGTGAAAGTCATTTCGAATTCTCCCACCCCTTTTGCGGTCTCTGTTATTGTGGTGACTGAAATCCTCTGCTGTGCTCTGACGCACACTTTAAACAGCTGGTTTGGAGCTACAGATGTGGACAGCCGTCACGACGCGGCACGAAGATTCGTTATGCTGCATTTTGACAGATGGGCTAACGTAGAAGTGGCCAATCATGACGAAGCGTTTCCAATCCAAGAAACCCTTGACAAATTGCTTAAGTGAATTCGTCCGGAGTACAACAATTACGTTGGCTCTTTGGCTGACTCATTCTGGTTAATTACAATGCAGAACGAGTCATTCAAAAGAGTGGATCGTGAGTTAATTGAGGACGTTGAATCCTCCAAAACGCCGGCGCTTCCTGAGGTGCGCTTGTATCTCAGTGTGCAGTGATCATGAATGTATTTGTATGTGGATTGTCATGGTCATGCGTAAACAAATGGCTGGCACGATTGATACCGTTTAAGTCCGTCTGGTCCTGGAGCTTGCTGAACATGTCTTTATTGAGAATATGTCTCTCTATTTATGGATGAAAGGTTACATTTCTGCTGGAGATCAATTCGTTCGGCAAACAAAGCAATTTACTGTATTAGTCCAAAGATGAGAGAGGCGATACTTCACTATAAGGGTGGAGCGCACCAAGCTGTGTTCCAGGGCCGAACCAACAATAACCTGAACCAAGTTCGATATTAATTTGACCCCCCCCCCCATAAAGAGCAGTAAATCACATCATTTTCGTTATGCTACTGTCAATTTATAACAAAAAAGGTATACACGTCGAAATACAATCATGATAGCAACATCGTTTATTTTTTAACACACACACACACACGCACACACACACACACACGTTTTACAAATACAATCGCTTTAAATTGTATGCCTTGAACACAGCGACCCTGTGCACCACAAACTAAACACATGGCTTAAACTCCGTAAAGAAATATTTTGCTTGTAAAGGTCTGTAGGTCTGAGCGAACACGTCACCTGCGCGTGCATCCGTACATAAATAAAATACTTTCAAAATAAAAGCGTGGATGATGTAAAATAGTATTGGAAAGATTCTTTTTTTCTTTTACGTTTCCTATTTGTGAGTTACCGCACGCAGGAAGGGTCAACGGGCCGGATGTGTCCCGCGGGCCGTAAAATGCCCAGGTCTGCTTTTCCAGCGTGTTAAATGAAATGCATTTTTTGGCTCATGTTTACAAATAGTTACACTGGAAAAAAACTGCTTATTCTGGACTTTAAACAGATTCTTTATTATATTGAGCTGAGACTCCACTGAGGCTGTGAATGTCTATATATATATATATATATAATATATATCTCTATATATAATATATATATATATATATCTATATCTATATATATATATAGTATATATATATATATACATATACCTATCTAGTTGTTGTGATGCAGTCATTAGTTGCGTTTGCGTCGACTCTTTGCAGCTTAGGACTGTCAGTACTGGCCGTATTAGATCACATCACACTTCTATCTGCTTCTGTCTGTGACATATTTTTAACTCCTGATTTGAAAGGAAGCGCGTGTCAGCAGAAACATGTGTTTGTGCCATGTGTCCATGCCGGCAAGTGGCAAGTCGCTGATGTCGCTGAACGTTTGTGTCTTGTGGGTGGTACAGTGTCCGGTTCCAATATCACATGCTACAGTGTCTGAATGTATACAGTCTGGTGTGTGATATGTTTGTTTAAAGCGTACTCCAATGTCACAGTTAAGAGCTGATCTTCGAAAAACAATAGGGTTAAAGACATGGCTTGAAGATAAACAGATGCCTTTTATCCTGTAGAGTTTTCACTTATATGATATTTGGTGAGTTAAAATATACACATTACATTTTGAGGCAATAACAATGAGCAAAATGACATTTTCTTTTAATACTACAACTATTGTCTAACACAAATGTAGATGAGTGCATCGTTTCTAGAAAGCTTTGTTGTAGATGTTGTTGTAGGTGCTGATCCTGTACTTTAGCAATTCAATAACAACAACTTATGGTTGTCATAATAAACTATTTTTCTATTCCCTAGAATGATAAATAAGTAGTATTTAATGACATTCCTCTGGGGGGCGTTGTGGTTTAGTGGTTAGAACGTTCACCTCACACCACCAGGGTCCGGGTTCGATTCCTGTCTCGTGTGTGTGTGTGTGTGTGTAATTTGCATGTTCTCCTCGTGTCTCCGGGTTTTTTTTCCTGGTTCTGGGTTTTCCGGTCCCTCCCCAGTCCAAAAACATGCACAGTAGGTTGAATGGCACCTTGGAAAATTGTCCCGTGGTGTGTGTGTGTGTGTGTGTGTGTATGTGTGCCTTGTGATGTATTGGCATTATATCTAGGGTGTATCCTGCCTTAATGTCCATAGACAGACACAGACTCCCCGTGACCCGAGGGAAGATTGGATAAAGCGGTAGAAGATGAATGAATGAATGGATGGATGGATGAATGAATGGATGACTGAATGAATGAATGAACATTCCTCTGGTTGTTCTGTTAAATTCGGTAAAATTCATGACAGCAAGGTTTATCTGAACACAGTTTTTATAAAAAGGACCTCCCATGGAACAGGAAAGTGAAAAGTGGGATGGGATCCATCAGGCAGGAAAACAAATAAAACCAAGTTCCAGCAGTGGAAAGTGAACCGGCACCAAACTCATAATCAGCGTGTACATGCTTTTATTTGTCACACGTACATTATAGCACTGTGATCTGACTTGTATCTATCTCTTTTCATGTACTGAACCGGCAATCTCAGCCTTAACCACCGACTAACAGGAAATTGGGCGGAAGCTTCGTAATGAGTAACCAATCACCAGTTCTGGTGAGAGAAGAGGCGGCTGATTACGCGCAGTTTCTGTCAAAACTCTGTTATGCGTAATCCACTTGCCATTTCGAATTCAAAGGCAGATCAATCGCTTGCTTTGACACAAGCGACACCATGGGTCACACAGGATCACGCTTACGCCATAGCCCTCTTCCTCTACTCCCTCCTCCGAGCACTCTCTGTGCTGACATTTGAGAG
This sequence comes from Kryptopterus vitreolus, assembly GCA_030449085.1. Classification (NCBI taxonomy): domain Eukaryota; kingdom Metazoa; phylum Chordata; class Actinopteri; order Siluriformes; family Siluridae; genus Kryptopterus; species Kryptopterus vitreolus. Next base: position 160,436 of record JACRUU010000026.1, on the reverse strand, counting down.
AGCAATCACCATCTGTGATCTAATTCACACAGTCGCACTACGCTAAAAGGTTAGCAAAATATTCCCTTTTTTGGGGGGAGTCCAAATGTCAGCTTTCTTTAACACAGTAATATAGACAGTTTTTGAGAAGTCAAGGTGCAGATTTGCCAGTGCAATTAACTCTTGAAAGTATACGTGCATTAGAATGGATGCCCTAATCTCCACACTGAGCAGAGGAAAACAAACACACACTGTTTAACGCATTAAAGCATGAAAAGTAAATGAAAATACTTTCCCCGGGTTTCACAGAACTAAGTGGAGTAGTCACTGAAACGCTCAAGATGGCAATATCAATCTTGAATAATGGGCGGCTAGCTCAACGTGTCCGGTGGTCGTCGAGACGGGGACTGGGGGGGGGGGGGGGGGGGGGGTTGGGGGGCCTGACAGTGTGGAGTGCAGTAGAGGTCCGCAAAAACGTAGGTGCTGAGGTAGGGAGGCCGGCTCAAGGAAAGGACGGTAGGAGAGGGGGATGGGACAGTGTGAGAGTGGGTGGAGAGAGCAAGCCGAGCCTCTCGAGCGACCATAACACACCTTCCACAATAAAACACTCGGAGTACTGCAACTCGACGCTTACAAGCGGGGCACGAAGGAAAGCGTGTTTAAGGTCGATTAAAGAGCAGAACATGGCAAAAAAAAAAAAAAGTGGAGACAAGCATCACAATAGGAGGATGATTTAAACGGAAAAGGAAGAATAGCAGGAAAAAAGATGCGCATTTGTACCTGCTATTTAAGGAATTATAGGGAAAAAATATATCACTATACTCGCAATACCTCCGAATTCTACGGTGACGTAAACGAAGGCAAAAACGCGTGCTGCTACGCCCGAGACAGTTCGGATATTTATTTTGTTTCTAATTCCAAGTCAGGGCGGAGCAACGGCAACGTGCCGCATTCGAGAAGGAGAGAAATCAATTCCATTTCATTAGTTCCTGCTGTATTTGCTGAAGCAATCTTCCTGATGGAGCTGGAACTCTTCATGCATGGCTGAATACCTCGATTCTGCCTTACTGCTGACCATCAACACCAAAATTACGGCCTGGGACGAAACAGGATTTCTTTCATGCAGTACATCTTTGGGAAGACAAAAGCTGAAGAAGGCTGTTAGTTAAGGAGACATTTATGCTGTCGATTGGAGTCCCTCTGTAGGTGTGAAACACTCGCATCGAGGGAAGACAAGCGTGAAACCTCACAGCTCTTACTGTCCTAACCCCCTTCTCTTCCTTATTTCTTCCTTCTGACGCTAGTCTTTCATCCCACCACTTTACACGAGGGGGGAAAACGATAGGCTTAGTTAATTACTGAAGGCACGCAGAATGATAGCCGTAAGGCCTCTTGTAAAACGGAAAAAAAAGGGGAAGCTGAAGGTTCAATGGCATGGAGCGCATCAGTGATCCTGGAGGAGGCCAGCACATGGCTGAAAAGCTTACTGACAACACGACTGGCCATATGAACATGGCACTTCAAAAGGTGCCAGTAAACCCTTCTTAAGCAGTAACAAAAGGAGTCTCTGCTTTCAGGATCCTAATTCAGACTGAGAAGCAGCACATGAGAGTCGCAGCAAAGAGTTCCCAATGAGTTTCAAATCCAACATGCGATACTGAGGTATCCTGGAGTATCGCGTCCTGTTTATCTCAAACATAATACCGTACACTGGCATATTCTTCACATCTGGCGAGACCAAAAGGGGGCGTGTTTGGTCGTGGAGTGTTAAAACAGAGTAAATGTTAGCATGATAATCCGGTGTCTCATTTCAGCATGTTAATATGTTAAAGAGGAAGAAAGTGTTTTACACTAATTAGTAATCTTAGTAATAATTAGTAATCACTGTTGATAAAGATGGACGAAAAAGTTTTACAATGCTATTAAATGTTTGATTTACAAAAATTGGTTTAAGTAAATACATTATAAAAAACAAAATACAGCTGATCATGAGAAAGCAACATTATTATTGCTCGAGAATAAAAACAGTCATAATATTATCATTAATATTAATAATAATAATAATAATAATCTGGGGTCAGGTGGATACCGATGCATTACACGGCTATTATTTATATACGGTGCTTTCATGGTGGTGTGTAGGTGTCGTGTAGAGCAGGAAGTACAACACGTCTTTTAAACTGCCGATATATACACAGATTTAATACACAGATTTAATACACAGATTTAATACACAGATTCAAGTAGCGTTTCTGAAGACAGGAATATCACATCATTATATATGGTGTAAGATTTCATAAGCAAATAGACAAGTGAGAATAATAACACGTTTAAGTAAACAAATAGTTTCCCATGACTTTCCCACAGACACTGCGGAGGAACGAGATGTAATATGGTCATTAAATACACTAAACGAGGTTATACTTATTTACAGTTTCAGCCACGAATGCAGAAATTTCTTCTGCAGAAGTAATGCAGATTACTTCATTTTAGAGATCTTTCTTATTTACTCTCTCTTGTTTAGTATTGTTCTTTAGAATAAGTAATCCGATTACTCGATTAATCGACGGAACAATCGTCAGAATACTTGATTACTATAATAATTGACAGCAACAACCCGAAACATTTTTTTTTCTTTGACATGTGCTGTTGTTTTCTTTGGTACTAGTCTTTTAATAAAAATAATCCGAATAAATATTAATAAAAGACATTAATAATAAAAATAAAATAATTTCATTTTATTTAATTAAAAAAACAGTCAAAAGTACAGGTGCTCACGTCACTGAATGTGAATATGAATGAATGAAATAAATGATTTAGTGTAAAAAATGATATACTGACCAGAAACAATTGCGGAGGACATTACTGTCAACAATTATTAGTCAGGTTGTTGTGAACTCTACATATAATACATCCCATAACAATACTACACCAGGCACCAGGTCCGGAACACACTTCATCATGGAACAGTGACGTAGCCAAGGGTCGGATTTGTTTTGGTCCCACAGAAGTCGTAATTCCCACCCGTAATTCTATATCTTTAAAATAATGGATATACATTTTACTGTATATTATTTGACTGTACAGTATACTGTACATTATACTGTACTGTATCTATTATATTCGAATGATTTAAACTCATTAACACTAACTTTGTGTATAAACTGTAGATGTATTCTTGATGAACGAGGTGCATATTTTGACATGAATCCGAATCGAGTGAATCAGTCTTTTCTCCTTTTTTACAGCATGACCCAGCATGTGCGTGCATGAATAAAAGCCTGCTCCTGAGTTCTCACCCACAGGCGTTCATGTTAAATACCTGTTCGTTGAGCGCTTTATTTTCTAAACCACCGTGGGAACTGAAAAAGGAAAGAAACGCAGCCACGTTCAAATCATGAAACGGAATGAAAAAAAACAACACAAAAACTCCACGATAGCGCATTTAAACTTCCACACTGTTTACATATAACAGCACCATTTCAAGCATGTCATCCTTACAGTGCACTAATTCATCCACATAAACCATTGTTTGGTTATTATTCAGCGGTAAATCATATGTTCTATGCTGATCAAGTTTCGGTCTTCGTTTGCTTTAAAGCAGCGATACGCACGTTTTCTCTTACCAGCCTCACGTTTTCATTCTCTTGAAGAGAAATAAGCAGCTTGTTGTGTTATAAACAATCAACACATATCAGTAATCAATCCTTCCACATGTTGGAAAACTCTTATATCCAGGTTCTACTGGCAAAATGAACATCTCCTTAAAGACAACTGCATCGAAAGGGTTATTAATAGTATTGTTTTATCTCACTATTAGAATATGATATTGTGATTTTGTGCATTTTGGCTGTAAAGCACTGCTCACACAGGTGCTCGGTGGAGGGAAAATCGCACCAAGCTGTTGTTTTTAAATAAACCACACCCTTATAAACCTGCCTTCAAGTCGAATTATTGTCGTCTATTTCCTCACCTGGTTTGGAAATAAAAAATGGAATGACGTTGAGCAGAATGCAGGATGTGTGAAGAGCGAAACTTTCCCGTGAGTCAGTTAGTTAGCGGTTGTTGGAAACGATGGCGTGTTTGGGAGAAAGTTAATGATTTTGCTCGTTATCTGCAGCTGAGTAACTGGTGGGCTGAGTCACAGGGTGCTGGTGGAGAGCGCAGCGACGCCGCCACGCACATAATCCGTAATGAGTCATATCCACCGGCTTCAAACTCCCGCCACAAAAACTTCCCTTCTCTGCTGCCGCTGCTGCTTAAACGCTTTAGCCATTTATCAAAGCTGTAAAGTGGACAAGTGCTGAATAATGTAAATGCAAGTTTTGCTGCAGCTGCCAAGGCCACAGAGGCAGAGAGGAAAGGAGAATAAATAAATAAATAAATAAACAAACCAAGCCATGCTGATCATTTATCTGTGCGCGCGCTCGGTCCAGTCTGCGATTGGCTGCACGTGCAGCTGTAGTGACCATGGTAACCGGGGAAGGTGAGGTCTTTTGTGTCAGAGAAAGAAAGATGTAGAAGTTTGTTTGCTTGTACAGACGTACAGCGGAGAAAATCATGACAAAGCACCGACCTCGTTATCAGACAAGCAAAGCGGTGACAAGTGCACAGAGGGGTGTGCTGAGCAAAACACCTGCCACCCAGCGACGCTTCAAAAACACCAAACTGTAATGGCTATTATCATATGGCAGTGTGATGTGTGTGTGTGTGTGTGTGTGTGTGTTAACACTTTAAACCAAATTCCGACATAACTCACAGACATAAAGATGGAGATTGAAACGGTTTCACTTTGGCCTAAAAATGCATTAAATAAATCCATGTTCCTGATACTTTATTTTCCAATCTGGACGGCATTGGCGATGGTGGTGGGATACGGAATGTCAGGACAGTGCTTGTGAGAATATATAATATATAACCGCTGCCCGGATTTGCTTTCACATCAAGAAATTCCACTGTGAAGTTTTTCTTTGGCTGCAAAGGAGAGGAGGAAATGCTAATGAATTAGCTGGCACTGTGCGCATAAGGAAGTTATTTTCTTCGCCTCACTTCAATGGTCTGGCCGTGCCACCTGAGGACAGACGCTCGGGCAGTCACGCCGATGAATCCGAAAGCTGGCACCGACACAGACGGATGGCGTTGGATTGGCGTGCTCACAGACCCACCTCGCGTAACCCGAATAGATCGCTTGTGCTCGGAAAGGAAGGAAGCCACGGCAGATGCTCTTTTCTCAGAGGAACAGGAATGGAGGCGCTGACCTACACCGGACGTGCTGGCAGGAACGGGTGCACGCTTTAACAGGGTTCCTCTGCCAGCACCTGTTGCAGCCTAAAAGAAGACCTTTCACAAAACAGGTGTCCCTGAGCTGGAAATGCACCCGTTCCCACTCAGCACTCCTCCAGCTGCTCTCTCTTCCTGAGTCTGCACATGGATTCCTGTCATGCTCGCCAATCATCTATGCAACATAAGCCTTTTCACACCGCTCATCACTCTCCGAGTGCAGTCTACCCCCCCTCCCCCCACTCTTCAATCCAAACCCACACTGACATCAGGCAGGATAAGACAACGGCGGCGTGACCACACTAGAGATGAACGCTTGTTCCTGGTGTGGGAAGGTAGGCGTGGAGATCGGCGCGGAAACAACAGATATGAGACACAGCACTGCCCTGTGCAGATGGATTGTGGGAGAAAGGAGAGCAGCGGCTCAGTGCAGGTGGGACCACCCACCCCCTGGGAGCACCCCTCCGCTCCCCCCGGCCCCTCCGTGTGGCTTCCCGTGCTCTTGTCAGCCCTTCCGCGGCTTTCTCGCATTCGTCTTTATCGCACTCGCCCTTCTCCTTCCCCCCCCTCTCTGCTTGTTTTTCCTCCCAACCCCTCCAAATCCAATTCGTGTTTTTGGGGGGGGGTGGTCCGGCGCTGTTATTGATCTTCTTTATACGATGTCCCTTGTTTCACAGCTATGATGAACTCCCGCCCCCCATGATCTCAGCCCACCCTGCCCAGCGCCTTGTGGTAGGGTATTAGCCATTGCTCGGCCTTAGATACGATCTGTGAGATCACGCGATCTGTGCTCCGGGGGGCCCCGTATTCACTTGCCGACCCCGACTCTTGACCCCCGCTCCCCCTCAGCGTCTGAGTGCAGTTATGACTTATTAGTTGTACGACCCTCCCTCCCCCCTTTCTGTAGCCCAAGATCTCGAATTCCCCTTCAGGATATGGTTCACCACGTTAATATGTGAGCTTTGGCAATAGTTTTAACTTACTGCGTTTGTTCTCCACCCACACACCCCCCCATACCACCCCACCACCCCCCCATGACCCCCCCCCCCACCTCTTCCGGCTTGCTTTGCCCTTGCCACTATTTTCCTTTCTCTTGCAGTCTTCTATTTGACTTCCTTTCACTGTCTGCACTGTCCCGTAATAGTTTGTTGTATGTGTGACTCCTCTCCAAACCCTGAGTACCTTCCGCCCCCCAGGACATATTTTGACTTCTTTCCCCCCTCTCAGGCCATCACTCCCCTCTTGGCCGGTGTGCTTTCTTCTTGTACTTCCCACATATGCCACTGCTCCACGGCCCCACTATCTGCTTTCTTTTGTTAGCTTGCCCCGCTTGTCTTTTTTTGTACCCTGCAGGCATACTGTTTGTGACAATGCGATGGCATGATCTTCCCCATCTTCAGACCTGAGCCTCCACCCTCTGTCCCTCTTTTTCTTTATCTTTATCTTCCCCCCTCCGTGCCACACCCCGCTTGCCTGGTCACTTGACGGCCCCAGGCTTTTTGCCTTGCTGTCCCCCCCCATTTTCTTTCTTTATAGAGACGGGACCCCGATTCGTGTACGTGACTATCCCCTCTTCAATCTTTTTTCCTTTTCCCCCTCTCCCCCTCAGTTGCTCGTTGGCCGATTACGTTGGTCCTTATTTGAGGCCTCAATACGTGACTTGCAGTGGTCATATCTCCCGATTCCCGTGCCCCAGAATGGGACTTCCAGTGCTCTGTGTAGCTGTGCAGGAATAGTATCCACGACTACTTTCGCATGTCCCCTCCAGGTTGCGCCCCCGAAATTGCCCCCCCTTACAAACGGTATCAAAATGAAGGCCAACACTATTATATAAGGGTTTTACAGCTGAATTCTCCCGGCTTTACTTTTCAATCAGCTCCCGCAAAGGGCAGGGTGACTTATAGATCACTCACGAGGTTTTTATCGCATATTTTAATATGCGAGTTATTCATCGCGATCCTCGATTCGATTTCCATTCATTGGTGTTTCATAGCTAGGTTCGCTCCGTATCCCCTACACTTTTCCTGGTACTATCTTCTTCGGATAGTTTGCGTATATTTATAAGAGACAAAAACCTTTACATTAATTTGCAATATTATTCCCAGGAGAAGCTACTAAGACAAATAAAAAAAAAGATCGTCCGGGTCTGATATCAGTCCAGAATAAATTTAAATATAAATAAACTGATAAAGTGAAGTGGTGTTTAGTTGGTGTTACTGGTTTGTGCTCAATCATTTCATTGCCTGCATGTAATACAGACCTGTATGGTTGGAGTTAGATTAGGATGGCATGTACAGCTGCTATGCGCTAATAACAAAATGATACAACAGTAAGATGGATACTTTAAAAAGGTGAACATAAATCTAAAAATTCCCCTTCGACTCAAATGGTAAACAACAGAGGATCCAAACAAACAGATAAGTGAGAGCAACTCTAAAAATCTGCGCTAAAGATACAACTAATAACCAATCTATGCTGAACAGAGATTTAAGAACAACAAGCCAGATCCAGCATGCTCGCTGCGCAGTGTTGTAACGCAGTGTAAGTGTACTTTAAGGACGCATAGCTGAAATAACTCACTTTGTGTTGCACGCGGTAAGAGGGAAGACGATCGGGTTCTGATCTCCGCACAGAGCTTCACATCGGCAAAACCCGTTAACAGGGGTTTTTAGAAAAACCCCATCAGTGTGAAACTTTCATTAACAAAAAGACGACGTGGTTCATGTTTGGTGTGGATTTTGCAGCTAAGAAATGCTTTGCTTGTAATAAACACTACTACCAGGCGTGTGACGTTAGACATCTAGAAAAGTGTGGGGAATTTCCACGTGAAAAGCGCATGCAGGGACTTTCTCACACACAGCTCCGGCATGTGAGCTCGCAGCTGTGCCAAACAAGTGTTCAACTTTCACAGCTGGACCCGGGGTTTCACTTTCCCTTCCTCTACTCGGGTGACCACTTTCCTCCAGCGCTTCGGCGATGACACAATCGTCTGCAATCGCAACAAAGCCACACATGCACACAGGCACATGCGCAGGAGGGAATTTGCATTTTGTTCTGGACAACGAAATTGAGCAGGCCAGGCGAGGGATTCTCTAAACATGATGATGATTGTAACTGTAAATGTGGAACTTTCAGATTTTTTTTGTTTGTTTGTTTTTTTTTTACATACATTTTTTTAATCTTATTTAATTAATTTATTTTAACGCATTAAATGCTGTAAATGTTATCAAAAGAGGCCAAAATGCATACATCCACCTGTATGTATTAAAAACAACCATCTAAAAAAGGTATAATTTGATGAGAGAGATGATTTTCTACAAGTGCATTTCTCTCTGTTCACACTGTGCAAAAACTGGTGTTAAATTGGGGTTAAATTGCCATTAAAAAAAACATTGCCTTGTTGTCTGATTTGTCTTTTCTGTAGAAAGAAATATATTTTATTTGTAAAACACAATTACGATATTGTTTCTATAGGAACACCTTTTATTGCTATTTCTATTGCAGAATCTTATTTAAATAACATTGCTGTATGTTGCTGTAACATTGCTGTAAATAACATGTTTTCAAGGAAGACCTTTCGTATAAGACGAGCTATGAGTGAGAGAGAAACTGATTTTTCCTTTAATTTTGTCCTATTCACATTAACTTATTTTCATAAATAAGACCCGTTCATCTAAACGGATATATTACCATTCACAAAATGCTCCATACGTGTAAATGGAGCCATTCAGACTCTCCCAAGACCTCGACTGCGCCGGACGCCAGGTGGCCAAGCGGCGGCCGTGGAAGTGGCAGTGGGACAGGATGCATTCACCCTTTTAGCAGTCCAACATTTCCTAATCAGAGCCTTTGCAGTTGGCAAACCCCACTCATTTGGCTCAGTCAGGGCAAAAGAAAGGGCACTTCCTCAACCTATTCATTCCTCAACAGAGACACTATCCATCTGACTGGCAAGAGACCATTTTCCCTCCCTCAGGTCTGAATGAACAGAGGTCAATTCATGTGAACGTTTAATGAAGAGTGATGCTGTTCTTACAGATGGCTCAAGTAGGAGAAGAAAACCTTCCTTATTAGTTTGCCAGTTGTCAATTCGGCCTTTCTGTCCCGCTTAAACTCGTCCTCCCTCCATGACTGTTTCAGTGTGCACTAATTACAAGCACTCAAAAAAAAACAAACAGGAATCAAGGATCAGACAGAATAAACTACATTTTCAATAATAATTCAACAATAATAATCATTTGAAACAATTTCTTTTTGGCTAATAAAGATGAGCAAAAAAAAAAAGGTTAAAAGATAAATGTGTTTGTACAACAGCACATTTGTGATTTGCACTTGTTGCTAAGCTGTTGTAGGAGGTTACGTCTCTACATTAATAGCTTTTGCAGTGATCAATTTTTCTGCCATTCCTCCTGGCAAATCATTTCCCCAAGGTTACAAGGATACATTTAATGGAACTGCTGTAGTAACTTTAAAAGCCGCCGTCAATTTTCACTGGAAATCAAATGAATAGACTGGAAGGGAAACGCAAAGACTTCATGACTTATTCTTTTCTGCATGTTTGTAGTTGTTGTCGAAACGTCCGTCCACGGCCTCACTTGTAGCGGACGAATTTTATACGTGGTGTAAAAACAGAAATTATTGTGGTGAACTTTGTCATGTGAAGGACTGCTGGCTTTCTTTGAATGTTTGTGTACAAGCAGGACGTAAACTCTATAGCGTGCCGCACATAAGGGGAGGGAAAGTTACTGCCTATGAACGTTCCCTCTGCATGGTAGCTGTAGCGGTTTCCAGTCAAGTGGTATTTCATAATGTGCAAAGGTCAAAGTTTATGGTGTTATAATGAAACCGGGTGCACTTTGCACAACAATATTTTTGCATGATATCTAGATCTCATTGTGCATCTAAATTCCTTATTCCTACAATGTGTACAAAGTACAAAACCACGAGCTTGTGATTGTGTATCTGTAAAGTGAATAATTCATTACAATTATATTAAATAATAAAGCAAAAGTGTCTGAATGACCATCATTACTCTTTACAGTATACAGAGTACCATGCTCAAGACACCGCTGGTTGGGACTATTTCACTATTTTTGTAGACCTATAAAATAAAATTACATTGTGGTGGTATACTGGTACTTAAGTAGACTTATGATTTCAGAATATTACAATCATTATTATTTTCTTAAGTAAACACTTGTTTAGAAGGGTGATGTGGGTGATGTGGGTTTGTTAGTTACACAGGATTAATAAACTCAGTAATCACAGACTGCTTCAGGATCTTTTCCAATCAGTTATTGAATGTCTACAAGAAACGCAAAGCCCCCGCATAGACAGAAGAATTTACCAAGGAAAACCTGTGTAACTTCTCAATTTACCAGTAAATTAACATAAAGGTTCTGTGCATTATAAACGACAAACGTCGTTTATAATACATATATATGATTTAGTGGTTAGAAAATATGTCTCAAGCGTCCAGGTTCGATTCCCTTCTCGGCCATGTGTGTGTGGAGTTTGCATGTTCTCTCCATGCCTCAGGGGGTTTTTCTCTGGTTTCCTCCAGGTCCAAAAACATGCACGGTAGGTTGATTGGCACCTTGGAAAATTGTCCCTAGTGTATAAATGTGTGTGTGTGTGAACCCAATGGGTTGGCATTCCATCCATGGTGTACAGGCTCCCCGTGACCCGAGGGAAGATCAGATAAAGCGGTAGAAGATGAATGAGTGGAGATTAAATATCTATATATATATCTATATATATATATATATATTAGATATATAGATATATATATGGAGTTCAGATGATTAAACCCTCATCATGAGGAATTCCTCTGTGATGCGCGTTGATTAATTGGTAAAATCCTGAAGAAAAGGCAATCACTGCCTGTGGCACCGGCATGTGTCTGACTCGTGCTTGATTTCGAGAGCGATAAAGAAAGACCATGGGCTTCTCCCAGGAATCACATGGTCTTCTGATATGCTGCATTTATTTACACATTCCTGCTTTGGTAAAAACAAAAACCATGAGCCCATTTACAACGGCGTCAAAACCAATGGCGTCTCGGAATTCAGCGGTTCATCCTTAAAGATTCTGAACAAATCAAAACAAAGGGCGAAATGGGGAACGTGTTGGTTGCGATTAAGGATCTCCAGAATCTCATGTTTAAAGTTTATAACTGGCCTGACTCACGAAATCGGCGAGGGAGTTCTTTTACATCTTTTTGAGCTTTAAAATTCATGAGTGGAGAAAACAAAAAGGGTTCCTCATGTTAGGTTACTGCTGACGTGTCAAGACTAATAGCTGACTGCGGGAGAACTATGGATGGTTTAAATACTATAAGTACTCATATTATATTCTTTATGTGTGTATTATATATCTATATATATTATATATAATTATATCTATATATATATATATATATTAGTTTGAAAACATATACACACACACACATACAAACACCTACCAAAGAACTATTGGAATGTTTTTTGTGAAAATCAAACGATGCACTAACATTGTAGTATCTTTATATCAGTATCCAAAATGGTGTCAGGCATGTTTCAAAAGAAATATGATTCATCATTTTCCCTCAAGGACACTCTCATGATTCACATTCTACTGCTGGGCTTTATTCAAACGAGTCTCCATCGTTTTTATTTCTTCTCTCGACAAGTCAGTGTATTTCTTTTTTTACGTTTGTTGAACCGAGCCATGATTGCAACGGCAGCCATTATCAGGTCTAATGTACTGTGTGTTTTTTTTTTTTTTTTTGTTTTTTGTGAGACAGCATTCGAGCGGGAATGAGAATGTGGAGCAGAGACACAGCATGTTTTCCAAAACAAACTACATTCTCACGTTTTATGAGACGATGACTTGCAATGGGAGCGCAACTTCCCCAAGCTGCTAGTAAAGAGGTGTCTGAGCCTGAACTGGAGCCTCGACGTCACACCTGTCACAGGAAACCTAATACGTCTGTAGTGAAATGCTCCCAACAGCCATGCTTTCTTTGTGGAGCAGGCAGGAAAACAAGCTACACTCATTTGAATGTGTCAGGAAAGCAAGATAAGAGTTTCTGGTTTGAACATATAAATAGTGCGCTTCCTGTTTCTCGGCAGACACAATGCACAACACTGAAATCATACGGTCATGAATCCAGTAAATACTTTTGCACATGGTTTAATAAATGCATGACCAGTACATGGTGTTTGGGAGACACGTACAAGCCCATGTATGTACATACATAATCAGTGAAGCGCAGATAAGTTGTGATCGAAAGGTCCGTCGCTCTTTTAGCACACAGGATCACTAAATCCAATAAAGAATCCCTCACTAATCCCACGTCTGAGGCTGCTCGACTCTATTACTCCTATCCGCCCCCATCCTCCCAGTGAACTGCCTCAGGGTACAATGATGGACAGGGCCGGGGCTTAGGCTATCCACTGCCTGATTACACACACACACACACAGAGACATGCAAATACACAGTACATAGGTCCCACAAAATCATGCAAGCAAACAAAGAAGCCATGTCCATTCATGCAAAAGCTGGTATGATCTTTTGTTCCTGGTTGAACAATCAGATGAGGAAAAATGAAGCGTTTTCTGAAATGACAGAAAAAATCTTTAAAGACTGTCAAGAGTGATCGACAGAGAAAATGGAAAAGTGCATGCACAAAAGCTTTGGATCAGTCGGGGGAGCGCTGGTGTTATTATAAAGCGCTTCAATGGTGGAAGACAGCAGCCAGGCGGATGATAGTAACAGCTTTCAGCACTGTGGCACCAGCGACAAGAAGGTGTATCGAAAACAACAACAACAACACACTGTCTGCGAATTGTCAATCATTGTGCGTGCATGACCTTTCCTAGACCTTCACATTGTCAGTGCTTTGTAAAACTCTACATCTACACATTGGTTTGAAGGCCTCGTACCTGAGGAACTCCTGGAGGCAGGTGTCGCAGAACCTGTGGCCGCAGGTTGAGACCTGGACGGGTTCCCTCATGGCTTTGCTGCACAGCGGACACTGAAAGCGCCTCTTGGGCTTCTCCAAGAACTTATAGTCGTAGCCGGGCATGGCGACTTCAGCAGCCGACCGCGGATCAGCGGAAGAAAGCGGATCCTGCTCCTTGACACACTCTTCGCGAGTGCGCGTTTTAGACACAAAAGTGCGCTTTAGGCGATCCTCCTCCAGCGTGATCGCTATTGTCCTCTCGCCAACAGCGCTTTGCCTCCCCGAGCAACAAGGTCGCAGCCTGCAAACACACAAACAGTCCGGCTGGGACGCGTGTCAGCTCCGTCCAACGAACCCCCGCCGCCGCCGCCGCCGTTTTGTCTTGCGGTTAAAAAGAAGGAGCTCAGCGCGAGGACACCACGAGACGCATCCGATCTCCGTCTCGCGCGAGCACTGACAGCGGTGTGTGGACAAAACAAGCCTCCTGCTCCCGTCTGTTTAGGTGGAATAAGCCACACCCATCAGTCGCCCCGCCCCCTCCGTGTGGGCGGGGTGTGATTACGTCATCGCCCGTCTTTCAACTCGCCCCGCGTGTCTGGTTTGATCTCTGACTCTTTCCAGTCCTTACAGTCTTATATAATCTGCCAAGAATAAAATGACTAAATAGAATTCAGAGGATAATCATAACATAATATTTTACATTATATCCATTTTGTTGTTGTTGTTTGTTGTTGTTGTTTTAAAACAAGTGATTAATTGATTGTTAACTAATAGTTAATCACAGATTCTGCAGAATTGTAATGAAAATTATTATTTTTAAAAAAGGAAAGGCTTTTTTTCTTTTTGTTAAGGAAACATCTCCCTCTATTGGAGGATCAGCGTGTTAAACTATACACTACATCTGAAAGGGAAATCACACTATTAATGTATCATTGAGCAGTTAATACAGATTCAATAAAAATGTAGTGGGATGGAAACACACTGAGTCTAATCCTTTATAATAGTAAAAGCAAATTTACAAACATTTACAAAGACGTTCTTTTTAGACATTGTATGTGAAAACATTTATTTTTATTTATTTGTATTCAATGCAATTCTGCTTTGGTATACAAAATATCGTTAAAAAATGATATGCCATAGAAAGCATGATGCATTCTGTAAATAAAAAAGGAACACCCTCTGATTCTCTTTGGCAGCCAGCTGTGGTTCACCTTAATTCTGTCATTGTGTTAGAATAATCCTACAGAACCTGTTTGGCTTCCTGTCTGTGTGTGTGTGTGTGTGTGTGTGTGTGTGTGTGTGTGTGCGCACACGTTACATCATTATTTCACGATTTTATAACAGCAAAGTGACAAACTTCAAGCACAAGCAGCATTCGTCAACAATATTGCCTTTGAAAGTAAAAGTCATTATACATGACTTCAGTTGAATATAAATCCATAAGCCTTCATAATCCATGTATATAGTCCCCAAGACATTATTGCACTTTCCATTAGTGATTGGAATGGCTTGAGATTCCTTGGCAGTCCACTTCCTGCCAAGCCTTCAAACATCCGTGTCATTAACTGCAGACTGTTTATCACATTTTTTCAAAAGTTGTCTGTCTATTCTCTTCCAGAGACTGCCGAGATTCTCCCACAAAGGGTCACTTTGGGACAGGGTCTTCAAAAAAAGCTGTAAAAGAGAGTGTAAATATAAATAAAGATATCATTGCATGTGCATATTTCATTTAAAAATATATATATAGTGTACATTTCACATACAATATACACTTATTACACTAATATCACAAATGTGAAAATGGAGTTACATTTTTTTTAATTGGAGTTACAGTAAAATGAAAAGTAATAAGCTGTTCCCCGTGCGTTCTACGTCCCTGAATCCAAAAGGGTAGTGACCTAAACATGACAGTCCTGTTTTTTATTGTATCCCCAGGAACAAAGCACATGTAAAGTCTATTCAGTGCATTAGTAAGAAGCCCTCGGCTACTGAAGCCTAAAAGGACTAAAACAAAGTACGACTTGTGTTACACTGTTACTATTGTCAACAGGCAAAAAGCCTTTTAGCCCAGGATCAGTGATCATTAACAGTCTCAAGCACTGATTTAAACAGCCAGATCAAGCAAATCCTAGAACAGCCAGTGCATTACTACTAGTTTTTAGGTCCAACATGCTTCAATAATGTGAATATATATATGTGTGTGTATATGTATATGTATATGTGGGTGTGTTCGTGTGTGTGTGTATATTGTATATATATTAGATATTATATCTTATTAGATATAGATAGATCGCTATAGAGAGAGGAGAGCTCGGTCTAAATGATTATTACAAATGTTTATATACTATATGTATTAGCTATTTAAAATGACTAAGCAATAAAACACTACACAATCATACTTTAGTATATAATTTCAATTAATGTATATATTAATTAATGTATATATTGTATTAGTTTTGTTGGATTTGAAATACTGAATAAAACAAACTTTTTCAACTAAGTAAAATATAGATCTGTATTTTTGTTTCAAAATAAGTCAAATCTATTGAATATAAGTGAACAATCCTGTACTGTGTTTATTGTGTTATTCTTGTGTTATTCAAAGGCCTGGATGATTCCAGAGTTTTCTAATGGAATGTCAAAAGACATATTATGGTACATTACGTTTCACAGCCAAGAGTGTGTTGCCATGGCAACAAGCCACTGATGTAACTGTGAATGGGTGACTTTCATCAAGCTGCACTGCCTTTGGTATCCCAGAATCCTCTTCTTTTCTTCCGAGGCGCCCACGGGCTCCTTTCCCCCAGGTGTACACCTCACCTTCTAATAGACAAATAAACACAACAGTAACACATCACACAGAAATAACATATTAATAATTATTGTGTGTAACTGAGCAGCAGGTTGGAGACTTATTCTGTGTAAAGTATTATTTCTTATAAGAAACAGGCGGCTGCTTAATGGACCTGACTATATCATTAAGCACATTCAGACATTTCTAATGCTAAAAATAGTTAACACAACCAGGCAACAGGAACATATTTAATATAATCACTGGAGGAAGGATGCCTCGTAATGATTTTTGAGACCCAAATGATAAAACAATGTTTTTCTGATAGTTAAAGCCTGAAACAACAGGCAAGAGATGGGTGTGATTTGTATACCTGCACCAATAGCCAGCGTGAACGCGTCTCCACACGCTACCATGGTGATGCCCTGCAGCCCTGGCACCCGGAAGGGAACTCTACTGTTGCGGCGCGAGCTGCATCCAAGCTGCCCGTGCTGGTTACTGCCAAAGGTAAAACACTCGCCTTTCTCTGGGTGTCGGGGCACATGTTCAACAGAAATTGCTCGCAACAATAACTTCAACAAATAAAAAGAGCACAAGGTTCCTTGTCTCACCTGTAACCGAGGCCGAGTGGGCTGTTCCGATGTCGATATGCAGAATTTTATCAACATTCAGTGGGGACGAGCGAACCGGCTGGAACGTATGGACCTCGTCTACCTGACAACATGAGGGCACGTCCCCTGTCTTACTGATCGTATCCAGGCCTAGTTTGTTAAACCTGTAAATGAGTACACATTATTGGCCTTGGCACAATTAAATCCCTTTAGAATTGACTTGATCTCATGGTAGTTACAAGTAAGCACGTGTGTTTATTTGACAACAGTGATTGCAGTTATTACTCTTGTGTTAATCAGTGGCTAAATGTGGCATTATAGGGCGAGAAGGACCCCCCCCCCCCCCCTTTTGATACCTTTTTCAGTGACGTTACAAGAATCAACAAACAGAACAAGTTGGTCAAGGAAATACCACAGGAAGTGATACTGCCTCCGTTTCTGCGCATACGTTGCCAAAGGGGTTTTTTGTTGTCGTACGCTGTTGCCAATGTGTGAACGGTCAAGATGGCTAGATCTTTTGTTAGTATAATTAAGATGAAAGAACGTTTACAATTGGAAAGTCTAATCTAAATCTCTTAAAGGCTATTCTAAACAATACATACTGTATACTTAAACATGTACTTATATTGTTAAATCAGTCACATTTGTCGCTATAGTGGGAAAGACAAGCTGTGGAGTAACAAAAGTTACTGAACTGCACCAAAACAGCCTCAATAGGATCACGTGCACTATCAAGGTATTTTAATGCCATGGCTGATTGGCTTCCTGTCGGTGTAACATTTTAGTCTTGCCATTGTGTATATTTACTGTACACTCTGTCTATAATAAACTTCTTAAACCTTTAGTGTATAACAGCATAATCTGAGTTTTATACACACACATTTATACATATAAATTCAAATGATCCTGACTCCCTCTGCCATCCAGACCTTCCTGATCCATCCTAATGGACTCACTTCTGCATGGTCCCTTGCTCACCTGCCCCTTGGGTTACCATGAGTGGCACAACACCAAACACAAACACACTAACGCTGCCATATGTATAAATCCGGTGTCACTCAGAAACAGATCAGGGTGTTTCCTTTCAATGTTTCTTTCTCTTGTTGTCTTTTTCCTCGCTACTCGTACTGCTCATTAGAAATCAAATCTACATTTCTGTAAAGCCGTTTTCTTGAAATGTCTGTTATTAAGAAACTAGTCTAATTGAAATGTAAAATATAAGCTACAGCACCCTCTGGTGGTACCAAACCTCCAGCATCCGTATTTAGAGCTCAAAGTGTCTACACTTCTATTTGTTGCATTTCTGTTTTTTTTTTTCGAACAAAGACCTACATTAAATACATGTCAAACACATGTCAATTATATGCCCAATGTAACACACACTATTCACACTTAAGTATGAACCTTTTGAGGTGCTCAACTGACTTTTCATTCTTGCATTACAGTGATTGTAATTAAAATGATTGTTGCTTAAATTTCCTTAACCATATTAATAAAGGGGTCGTACCTGTTGCTGCCACATGCCAGGATCTGGTGTTGAGTGCTCATGATCATGGAGCAGTCGACCCCACACAACACTCGCTGTGCTTCGAAATCGACGGGGATATTCACCTGCTGCGGGGCATTATGGGTATCCTGGGTGCCCAGTCCCAGACGTCCTGCAAGAGACAAAAAGGGGGTGGGTCTGGGTGTTCCAGTAGGAGATCGAAGCACAAATGCAGAATCACTAGACACAAAAATTGATTCGACAAAGTCACTGCTTGCATTAATGTACCATTGTCTCCTCGACCCCAGGAGAAAACCTCCCTCTCATTGGTCACGGCCAGCACATGGGAGGCGCCGCAGGACACCTGAACCAGCTCATAGCCCAGGAGAGCCTCCACTATTTTGGGCTACACAGACACACAAACCCAGACAAAAGTTGTAAAATCAGTATGGAGGTTTTGCTCTGTTTTATACGTGTGTAAAAAAAGAAAGTCAATTATATTTACCTTGACATCTGTTTATGTTTTCTAGAGTGATTTTATGCCATTTTAGTTATATGGTAGTGCAAAATGCTTTCTCCTGATAAATTAATATACAGCCTATTGGAATAATGTTTTAAATAAAAATGTAAAAAGAAACTTTTAATAAAAAATATTGAACGTGCGCGAACAAATCCAAATTACAGTTTCACTTTCTATGATCTGTGAGCAGCACAGAAGCATCTCAGCGGCAGGAATGGAAATATTTAACAATGTCTGGGAGATTCTCTAAAACTGTATTCTGTTTTAATACTGAACATTCGCTTTTGATAGTTCTTCTGGGCATCGATGTTGCTCCTAATGCACACTCCTTCTCCAATTCCCAACACAAAACACACAACCACCCCACCACACCACACACACACACACACACACAAGCAGCTGACTACAGGCAAGATTTGACAAATCCAATTCTCTGTAGACAGACTGAGATGAAGGCGAACATCTCACTGACAAAGGCACAACTGACACGGCCCTTGCATACACCCTTGCATCTCATATGTATGTAGACTGGGTCGCTGTTGTTTGTGCACTTACAGTAGTGTCTGATGATGATGGTGATGATGATGATGATATGTGTGTATGAGGAGTTTGCCATGAGCAGCTCTGAACTGAAAGCACTGATCTCAACATGAAGCTGTGATGAATGGATATTTCAGGTTCCCTAGATGAGAATGAGTCCCCTTTTTATTCTGGTTCCTCTCAATCTTTCTTCATCATTCTTACTCATTACATATATACTAAACTTCATTCATTCATTTTCTACCGCTTTATCCGTCTTCTCTCTTAGGTCTCTTTGGGCATCAAGGCAGGATACACCCTGTATGGAATGCCAACCCATCACAGGGCACACACACACACACACACTCACATTCACACACTGGGGACAATTTTCCAAAAGGCCAATCAACCTACAGTGCATGTTTTTGGACCGGGAGGGAAAGCGGAGAAAACCCCCCTGAGGGAACTCCACACACACATGGCGGAGGCGGGAATCAAACCCCCCACCCTGAAGGTGGAAGTGTACGTGCTAACCACTAAGCCACCGTGCCCCCAGGCACTAAACTTATACTCTCCAAATGTATAGCCTGTTTATTTCTCCAAAGCTGCTACGGGACAATGTCTATTGTTAAAAGCGTAATACAAATAAACCTGAAATGAAGTGAATTGAATCGATAACCCCTCCATTCATTTTCCTCCAAGATGAAACCGAAACCCCTCACTCAGGGTGTTGGGTGAATTTAAATGCATCTATTTGTCACAAATCTAAAGCAGATAAACAATACAATAAATCAACAAATAGTTCAGCATTCTGGCAAATTCTTGTATTAAAACTCTAACACTGCTGAAATGCTAACGCTGAGCCTTGCCACTGCATTTTTAAGCAGCTATAGGAAACAGTTACCTGTGCTATGTCATTGTAATTTCCATGTCCAAGACCGCCATTGCTTCCACTTCCAAATGTCATAATTATACCTCTGTCTGTAAGCGAAGAGAAAAGAATTCACAGCTCATAGCAGAGTGAACTGGGATCAGGGTTACACAAAAACATTATAATCATAAAAGAAGCATTATATCTAAATCTACCATCTGTAATAAAGTGTAAAGGGAATAGCGTTAGGACAGCGAGAGCAGATCCTGTAGGAAGCTCATCTGAGCTGCTGGATTAATGCTCGCTCTGTGTTTCAGTTTTTGAATGAAAGGTTTAGCAACAATAAGAGGAAACAGTGCACGAGCTGATCTACGAGCAGTAGGTCAGTGTGACTGGACTTGCATTCTAGTATTGAAAACATAAACAGGACCATGGAAAGATTCTAATCACATGGGTATATTTACACAAAGCCTGCATTATACTGTTTCTGTGTACCTGTCAAACAGGTTGTAAAAAGGTCTCCACAGGAGACAGATTTAATGGTGACGCCAGACTGCCCCTCTAGGAACCGGGAGATAAACTGGGGCTGCATCTGCTCCACGGCACCAGGTAGAGACGCCTCGACACAGCCCACAGTGGGAGCCTGGCACAATGATGAAAAGAGCATTCAGTATTGGACCACCTTAAGGAAAAGAGGTTTTTACAGCATTGGTCTGAAAAGAGATTCCGTTGTTCTGTAAAAATGGTTGTATTTCTAAACAAAAGAACACCTGACCAGAAGATTTGTAGGGATTTCTGAAACATACAATTCCACGATAATTCTCCATTAGCTGTTATAATAAACTCTACTCTTCCACTAGAATTTGGAGTGTACTTTCGTGCTCATCGGAGGACTGGGTTTCAGTCGGCATTCCGCTTCATTCCAATGGTGTTCGGAGCTCTGAAACAGGCCATCCAAGATGTTTCAATTTAACCATGTGAGCCATATTTTCATCAATGCTTTATGTACAGGGGGATTATCCTGCTGGAACAGGCTGCACATGTCCTAATTCAAGTGGATAGAACAAAACATCCTAACCATGTGCCTCTGACTCTGGGAAAAACGACATACGCCTGGAGAAGTCAGATGTCCTGATACTTTTGTATGTCCTGATAGTGTATGATGTTAGTGATTAGGTTGGTGTTTAAGATGCTTAATGGAAACACAACACATACAAACAACATTCTCAGTACGCACAAAAAACTCACTGCCTTTATAACATTTCACCTGAGCACATTATAATAATATAATATTAGAAGTCAAGAGGGCCAATGATTCTCTTTCATGTAAACCAACCTCCCAAGTGATGAGGCGTCCTGATTTGGTGACTCCCATCTTTTGTGTGCGGCCCAGTGACACCTGCAGCACCTCGGTGTTGAGCATGGGCAGGCGCAGAGGCGTGGATGTGCCACTCCCCCATGTATACACAGACGACAAAGGCAGAGAGTGCATCATTTTGGTAGAAATTAAGCTTGACAAACCCCCTGTGAAAAAAAATTCACTTTCAATATAATCATTATTATTATATTACTATTGATAGTAGTAGAAGTAGTAACAATAATAATAGCAATAAAACAAGCATATAATGCTTATAGTCAACATATATATACAAACTAAAGTGTATAAAAGTGAAATTCCCATCTGTTTTTTTATCTGATATCATTTGGTTTATTCATAAATATATCCCACATAAATACATGGTGCTGAAAGATGAACTCTAACCCCTTGTCCTGGTTCCCGTCACACGGCTTCCCGGTCGGCCATGAGCACCGGTCTGCATGCTGGCCAGTGGCTTTTCGATTCTATTAGAAACAGGTTATCCAGGAGACATATTTATCAGGAATTGTTTTGTTATATAGCCGATGTTAAACTGTCCAACCTGCGCATCCGGACGTTGCCGATATCAGTGTAAAGGTTCAGCAGGGGCCGGATGCAGATGGGATTGGCCATGATCTCATTGAGATGGGGGCGTTTGGACGGGTCCAGGTTAAGCATGTTGAGGATGAGCTGTCGCAACTCGGGGCTGTAGCGGTCTGAAATTGGGGCGAAAGTCCCACTCATGATTTTTAGGACTAAAGCTGGGAGGTTCTGCGAACACAAAACAGCTCCTTTCAGATTTTCACCGTACGCATTCCGAACGGAAATGACTTGCGTTCAAACTATTTCCAGCGAAAACGTTTCTTACAGCTGCCTCAAAGGCTCTTTTAAGGCTTGCAAGTTCATACAGCACACAACCCAAAGCCCAAATATCGCTCTTCTGGTTGTATGGTTTTCCTTCACACAGTTCAGGGGAAATGTAACACGGTGTCCCGACCACCTGCCACAATTACAAACACAACTGTATAACTGCAGCACAAATCAGGGAAAGTGGGAGAGAATCACACCTGGCACTTACAGTGTAAGCTTTACTCTTGCTGACCAGAATTTTGGAGATCCCAAAGTCTCCTATCTTGACTATCATCTGGTGCTTGTCCAGCAGAATGTTCTGGGTTTTAAGATCTCGATGAAGAATAAGTTTGTTGTGCACGTGGTACAGGGCCAGGAGGATCTGCACAAAGAAATGCAGTATGGTGTCTTCATCCAGCAGTGAGTTGCACCGCTTCTGGATGTAATCAGCGAGAGTTCCTCCTAAAACAGAAAATATACAAAGGTAAGGAAAAACCACAAGACTTCATTTCTCCTCTGAACAGAAAAAAAGTATCATCCGAGTCAGTAAAGTTTCACATTTTACTGTAATAAATAAACCACATGTGTTGTTTGCTTTGATACAGAATGCTTATTGTTCGGACTGATCAATCAGTAGAACATATTTCATTTGACTCAGTGATTCATTTATCTAGACATTATCTAGGTGGTGGGTGGGATTGGGGGGGGGGGGGGGGTGTAGCCCAGTGGTTAAGGTGTTGGAACTCTGGACCGGAAGATCACGGGCATTCAAAAGCCCCACCCACCCACCACCACCACCACCAAGCTGCCACCAGTGCCTCGCCCTGGTTCAACCACCACCACCACCACCAGCTGCCCCCACAGTTCCCCCACCACCACAAGCTGCCACCAGTGCGGCCCTGGTTCAAACCCCACCACCACCCAAAGCTGGGACCCTGGTTCAAACAAGAGCACTGGTGTGCACCAACCCCACCACCACCAAGCTGCCACCAGTGGGCCCTGGTTCAAACCCCACCACCACCAAGCTGCCACCAGTGCGCCCCGCCAGTGGTTTCAAACCCCAACACCACCACCAAGCTGACAAGCTGCCACAGTGCGCCCTGGTTCAAACCCCACCACCACCAAGCTGCCACCAGTGCGCCCTGGTTCAAACCCCACCACCACCAAGCTGCCACCAGTGGGCCCTGGTTCAAACCCCACCACCACCAAGCTGCCACCAGTGGGCCCTTGAGTGAGGCCCCTAACCCTCACTTGCTCAGTTGTAAGTTGCTCTGGATAAGAGCGTCTGCCAAATGCTGTAAATGTAATTGTTGACATTTTCTACAAAAGTGATTTGAATTAAAAGGCATTGTAGAAAGTGTTGCCTGGTGCGTATTCCATTGCGATCATGAGCGCCTTATCCTCCAGGAAATTCTCATAATACTCGATGATGTTGGGATGGTTCAGTAACTTCAGGACTTGGCACTCATTCTGGGCGGCGAGTCGCTCGTCCCGGGTCATCTGTTCCACTGGGATTTCTTTCAGAATCACCAGAGCACCATCGGATCGGCGACGGCAAAGGTGCACTATCCTGTCCAAAAAGGAGAAGAAGAAGGAAAAAGAAGTAAAAGCTGGTGGTCATGATGAAGACTAGTGATCTGTTTCCTCACTGCATCACATCATTACACTTTTTACTGTCCCAGAAAAAAAAGACATTCTTTAAACACCAGTCTATCTTTCCCAGGTTAGAGTGTCTGTTTCTAAAGAAGTCAAAGAGGAAAACTTTTATGAGTTATTCCGGAGTGGAAATTTGTGCAAGACCGACTTTAAAACACGTTTTTTTTTTAACCGTGCATGTGATAAACACACGGAATCACAATCTAAATAACGGAAAAGCTACAATTATTATTACTGTTAATACAATTATTATTATTACTGCATTTTCCGCTTGTTTTGTTGGTGAAAGTTTTTCTGTGGATCAGTAAACAACTTTAGACTGCAGTGGGTTTGATGCATGCATTAATGAGGAAATGATGATGTAATGATTAGGATTATGGTCTGTGCAGTACCTGGTGTATGTATGTATTTGATGTATGCATGCATTAATGAGGAAATGATGATGTAATGATTAGGATTATGGTCTGTGCAGTACCTGGTGTATGTATGTATTTGATGTATGCATGCATTAATGAGGAAATGATGATGTAATGATTAGGATTATGGTCTGTGCAGTACCTTTGATGCATGCATTAATGAGGAAATGATGATGTAATGATTAGGATTATGGTCTGTGCAGTACCTGGTGTATGTATGTATTTGATGTATGCATGCATTAATGAGGAAATGATGATGTAATGATTAGGATTATGGTCTGTGCAGTACCCGAACGCTCCTCTGCCCACAACGCGCATTTTCTCATACTTCTCCATCTTAGATGCAACGTCTCTCGTCTCTAAGCGACGCTTCCTGTATCCGTACGGAACGCAGAAAAGGACAATTTAGTGGCGAACATGAGTAAAAGCAAAGCATCGCGGAGGAGAAAAAGGGGGGAAAATCCTGATTATTAAGAACTATTTAAAGACTATTTATTTTATCCACTGCTGATTCTGTTTTCTTGCCCAATGACAAAGAAATAAACAGTCTATATTCTTAATGGTATGTATATTTAAACAGTGAGAGAATATTAATGAAAGAAAATCCAGAAAAACTCATTTCAAATGGTATAAATTGTTTTGCATATTAATGAGGGAAATAAATATTTGACAAATCATGATTTAGTCCGTGTTTTTTTAAAAACATTTTTATAAATCAATGAAGTGAGACATTACTGTATATTTACTTTATATGTACTGTATATACTGTATATGTACTTTCATCTTTAAATGATCATTAAAGTGCACTGCTCAGTGACAGACAAGCACTTAATCATTCATTCATTCATTCATTCATGTTATCAGCTCTAGCCTTTATTAGCTTCCCAGGGTAAGGAGTTGTGTCTATCTCAGGCGTCTATGGGCATTAAGGTAGGATACACTCTGGATGGAATGCCAACCCATCACAGGGCACACACACACACACACACACACACCACACACACACACACACACACACTACCACACACCCCAACACTCAAACACACACACACACACACACACACACACACACACACTCCACACTCACACACCACACACACCACACACCACCACAACACACCACACCACAACACACACACACTCACACACAACACCACACACACACACACACCATCACACCACCACACACACACACACACACACACACACACACACACACACACACACACTCACACACACACACACACACACACACACACACCCACACACACACACAACACACTCCACACACCACACACACCAACACACAATGGCTAGGTGACAATCAACCTACCGTGCATGTTTTTGGACCAGGAGGAAACCGGAGAACCCAGAGAAAAAACCCCTGAGACACGGGGAGAACATGCACAAACTCCACACACACACACTATAAAAGCACTTTTAAAGCATTATAAAAACATTATGATTATTGTTAAAATGTGCCCTTAATTGTGTTGAGAAATATTGCCATTAATGTGTGTTCTGCTTAATTTCACTTTTCAATGACGTTTTTCGTTTTAATTAGAATATTTTATCTGCACTTTATTTTAAGTACAGAAAATAAAATAGTATTTCACTCCAGAGGAGGCATTTTGTGCCACTCCATTTTGCAAATCCTCTCCAAGTCATTTCTGTTTCGAGGCTGACGTTTAGCAGCTCGAACCTTCTGCTCCCTGTTCAGATTCTCTATGGGATTAAGGGCTGAGACTGGCTAGGCCACTCCAGGACCTTGACGCGCCTCTTCTTGAAACACTCCTTCGTCGCCTTGGCCATGTGTTTTGGGTCGTCGTCATGCTGGAATACCCACCCATAAGCTGTTTTTAAAGCCCTTGCTGACCCAAGATTTGACGGCTCATGGATCTCTCTGTTTAAGAGAGCGTTCCTGCAGCGTGTCACCTGTATAAAAGACACCTGCTGATTATAAAGGGACTTATTTATACTTTTTTAAATGCTTTTCTCAGGATTTTTTGTTGCTATTTTGTCTTTCAATGAACCGACCATTAAAATGATTTTTAATTCATTTTCCATACATTTAATACATTTTCCATGCGGACTCCCTGAGAAAGCACGAGGAAGAAACCTCATGGAAGGACTAAAAAAGGAACCGGTTCTCATCTCGGCGACACTGAATATCCATTCATTACAGTCCCAGCATTGTTTAGGTGAGAGGTGCAGTGACGTGTGCTTCAATGCAGGACTGTTTATGCAAATGAAGAGTTATTAGACTGAAAAACAACACCTTTATACACACAAAATTTTCTTTTATTCAAGAGTCATTTGTTTTGAAAAACCATTATCCAAACATACACTGATTATGTTCACTCAGATGCAGAGACTTTCTGAGAGGACGAGAGAAGAAGAATCCCTTTAGCAATTTCTTGTGTAGGTAACGTGTGTTCCGCGTCAATGCAGGGATTTATTTTATCAGCGAATCGGTTTTGTCAAGAGGTAGAAAACTATAATGATGCTTTTATTTTCAAATAGTTGTTTCTCGGACCACGTTAGATCTTTCAGCGAAAATATATCATGCTTATCACAACCTAATATAGTATAACCTGGCATCTGTTCCGTGGTGTGATGGTTAGCGCTCTGCACTCTGAATCCAGCGATCCGAGTTCATATCTCGGTGGAACCTGCTAAGCTCTTAAAAAAAACGATGTTGCGGTTCCCTTTATGAGGGAGGTGGTAGCCCAGTGGTTAAGGTGTTCGACTCTGGACCGGAAGATCACGGGTTCAAACCCCACCACCATCAAGCTGCCATTAGTGGGCCCTTGAGCAAGGCCCTTACCCCTCAATTGCTCAGTTGTAAGTCGCCCTGGATAAGGGCATCTGCCAAATGCTGCAAATGTAAATGTAAACCTTAAAAGGTGTTGACTGTGGGTGAATAGTAACAGTGTGTTATTACAAAGCATGTGGTATTCTTTGTGACACCTAAAACACGTAACGAGTAAAGGAATGAAACAGGTGAAGACTCATTTGTGAATGTTTTTGATAAACACTTTCAGTGATACTGCGCCACTGCATGCTTTAGTTTATGGGAGCTCTTAGTTTCAGTAACAACAACAGCAGCTCTGTGCATTCCTGCTAAATGAGTGAGCCACAAAGCTAACACACAGCGTGGAAATATGCAAGCAGTCTAGGGTGTGATAGAGCTTCACAATGCTTCACACGAGCAAAATTAAAAGAGGGAATTCTTTTTACACAAGTTTCTTTGCTTTCCTATTCAGGTTTGTTGTTTTTATGTGAATATAAAGAGTGTACAAAACGGTATTACATAAATAATCTGATATTCCTCTATGATCAATCTCTTTTGTGTGTGTGTGTGTGTGTGTGTGTGTGTGTGTGTGTGTGTGTTTTATTTTATATAATGTTTTGTTTACTCTTATGTATTATTGAGCTCCATCTATCACAGATGTTCATTCATTCATTCATCTTCTACCGCTATATCCGATCTTCCCTCGGGTCACGGGGAGCCTGTGCCTATATCAGGCGTCTATGGGCATTAAGGCAGGATACACCCTGGATGGAATGCCAACCCATCGCAGGGCACACACACACATCACACACACACACACACACACACACACACACACACACACACACACACACACATATTCACACACTAGGGACAATTTTCCAAGGTGCCAATCAACCTACCGTGCATGTTTTTGGACCGGGGGAGGAAACCGGAGAACCCGGAGAAAACCCCCTGAGGCACGGGGAGAACATGCAAACTCCACACACACATGGCCGAGCCGGGAATCGAACCTGGATCCTGGCGGTGTGAGGCGAACGTGCTAACCACTAAGCCACCTTATCACAGATGTTGTTGGGTTTAATTATAAAATAATCTGTAGATTATAACAAAAGTAAGGAGACTAAAGCTGTTACTCTGCATTCTAAATACGGACGTCTTTTAGTTTAAACAGGATAATAATATCAGAAATAAATCTGCACTACAGCAGGAGGTGTATCACACTGGTACACATCCACAAACAAAAACACACAAAGAACACGGTTGCTTGATGCTTTAAAGAATGTGTTCTGAAGGGCCCACTAATGACAGCTTGGTGGTGAAATTTGATCCTGTGACCTTCCAGCCCAAAGCCCAATGCCATAACCACTGAGATCCCACCATCCCAGAGAAACAGTGATTAAAATCCTCCTTACCAGATAACATGAGCTGTTACGGATATTTACACGATATACAGAAGTGTGCAAAAGTTTTAGGTGAAAAATTCTGTAAACAAGAATGCTTTCAGAAATATAGTAATGATTGTTTATTTTTACAAAATGCAAAATGAGCAAACAAAGTAGAAGTAGTGGAAGTGATGCCCCCCCCCACCCCCCCCACCACAGAGTCCTGATCTCTACATGATGGAGTGTGTGTGTGGGGATTTACATGAAGAGACAGAAGGATGTGAGAACGTCGACATCCACAGAAGATCTGTGTTTACTTCTCCAACATGGAACAAACAACCAGCCGAGTTCCTTCATAAACACTGTGTGTACGTGTAAATAGGAGTATTACTGCTGTAAAGTGTGTTCACAACAAATATTTATCTGATTTCCATTTCTCTTTTCTTCATTCACTGCATTTTGTTCATTGATTGCCCTCTAGTGGCCATTTCAATTCAAACTCCAACAAGTACCTCAAATATGACCTATAATTGAGCCACCCGGGATTCATTCATTCATTCATCTTCTACCGCTTTATCCGATTTTCCTCGGGTCACGGGGAGCCTGTGCCTATCTCAGGCGTCTATGGGCATTAAGGCAGGACACACCCTGGATGGAATGCCAACCCATCGCAGGACACACACACACAACACACACACACACCCACACACTCACACACACACACATTCATACACTAGGGACAATTTTCCAAGTGCCAATCAACCTACCGTGCATGTTTTTTGGACCGGGGGGAAACCGGAGAACCCGGAGAAAAAAACCCCCTGAGGCACGGGGAGAACATGCAAAACTCCACACACACATGGCCGATCCCGCGAACCCGGATCCTGGAGGTGTGAGGCAAACGTTCTAACCGCTAAGCCACCGTGCCCCTCCACTCGGGATTATTCTAGTTTATTTATTTATTATAATTAGAGAAGCAGGAAATAAACAGAAGTTGAAAAACTGGCCTTTAATTCTTTTTAAATCAGCAAATGTAATGAAAATACTGAGAGAACACTAGTGACATGTGCTTTAAGCTGCTTAATATTTTTTTAAATAATAATTTAATAATAATAATAATAATAAT
This sequence comes from Kryptopterus vitreolus, assembly GCA_030449085.1. Lineage (NCBI taxonomy): Eukaryota > Metazoa > Chordata > Actinopteri > Siluriformes > Siluridae > Kryptopterus > Kryptopterus vitreolus. The sequence continues at coordinate 130,850 of JACRUU010000026.1, read as the reverse complement.
AATAATAATAATAATAATAATAATAATGAAGATAATATCAAGGCTGGATGTTTTTTAATAAGGCTGTGATTTTACATACTGCTCGTCCATCATGCATGATGTATGATTCTCTCCTCCCTTTCCCCCACTGACAGGGAGTGTGGACGGGGGAATACAGGCTCTCTTTCACACACACACACACACACACACACACAACACACACACACACACACACACACAACAAAAACACACCACACCAACACACACAACATCCCACACTCATATAAAGGCACATCTCTGGTCGTTTAGTTTAAATGACAGACTGCATACAGCGCATGTTTATGGTCATTTCTACAGCACCTCATTGGAATTCACTACTGACAACAGCAAATAAATAGTGACCAGAATGTCTCGTGACACTGCCTGCAATTTGTCCACAACAAACACACACATTGTTGAATGAGAACAATCAGCCATTTTGTCTTGCTGTTTCAGGGCTTTGAAATTTTGTGATGGCTTCTGGCTCAGACATCCCTGTTATGATTCCATGAAATAATTCAGCGTTGCTCCTCCTTGGTTCCCGGCCATTTTTTTTTGGCTCACACCCCTCCCTTTTCTCCTCTCTTGTCTTTTCCTCTCTCTTCTCCACTCCCCCTCTTTTTCCATCACTCCTCTCATACCACACAGCCTGCAGGAGCTGCAGCAGCAGGAGTCTTCTCTGCACAAGGGAGGAAAATAATGCACACAATTCAGACTCCCTCTCAAGCCTCAGGGAGGGGAAGCATGCGAGACAATGTGTGACGGCTAATAAGGAATACAAAAAGGGGCAAGAAAGAGAAAACAGTGAAGGGACCGGCATAGGAAGCCTAGAGCACACCACAGGGGACGTTACAAAGGAAGGCGGGAGAAGATGGATGGCATATTGTTGATGGTGGACCAGTACCCTGTATTCTCGGTGTTACTGTTCTCGCTTGTGTTCAGGGTGGTCCATCACATCCTGCAAAAGCTGCCTCTGCCTAAAGTAGTAGAACATGATGAGCTTCGCTCCTGGAAGTGGAGAAACCTCAGTGTGTCTCTGGTCCATTCACTGCTGACCGGCTCTTGGGCCGTAACCTGGTAAGTTACAGTGAACCTGCTTTATTTAGACGACGATCTGCACATTTGCGTTTGATCAAGAATTATATATGGATGGAATTGAAAGTGTTTTAGTAGTGATTTGGCTTCCTGATAAACTTTTAGGAATGTATAAGATTACAAAAGCATGTATTTCATTTTGATGATTGGTAATATTTTCGCATGTATGCTCTCTTACAACAGTTCCAAAGAAATGGGTCCATTTTACTATAGAGAAATATTACACCAGATATACACCAGATCTTTGTGCGACCTAGATTTTATAAAATGTACACAATTATTTCACAAATGAAAGCACAGAAGCTGTTATGAGCATTGCAGGGAAAGATGGAAACCTAATATAAATTTTATAAATATTCTATAATCCTATTGTTCAGTTGTTCAATAAATAAATTTTTTTTACCATTATTGTATGTGAAGAATGTACCAGCAATGTTCATGCAGCTTTAGTAACAAAAAGGTCAAAGTGAGTCCAGTGTGAAAGTTATGGGATGTCAGGGCCACACTACTAAGGCAGTTTGCAGTAAATTCATTTATCGAAAGTAAAGTCTGACTAAACAAACCCAAATCAATAAACAAGAAAACAAACATGAGTTTTGCACAATGAGTAAAATAAATAAAGACTTGGTATATTTAATGCATGAATGGAGCAGAACAAATATTTGACAAGATGTCTGTGTTGGGGGGGCGTAGTGGTTAGCACGTTCGCCTCACACCGCCAGGGTCCGGGTTCGATTTCCGTCTCGACCTGTGCCATGTGTGGAGTTTGTGCATGTTCCCCCGTGCAGGGGTTTTTTCTCCGCTTCTCCAGCTTCCCCCCGGTCCAAAAACATGCACAGTAGGTTGACTGGCACCTTGGAAAATTGTCCCCAGTGTATGTGTGTGTGTGTGTGTGTGTGTGTGTGTGTGTGTGTGTGTGTGTTCCTGTGATGGGTTGGCATTCCATCCAGGGTGTATCCTGCCTTAATGTCCATAGACGCCTGAGATAGACACAGACTCCCCGTGACCCGAGGGAAGATCGGATAAAGCGGTAGAAAATGAATGAATGAATGAATGTCTGTGTTGTGAATGATCAGATGTATTGCTGTGTGTAGGAATGCTCTCAGTCATTGGTTGAACATAAACATGTGAACAGGAAGTTGGAGGTAATAGTATCCATTTATTCAATTGGAAATGCACCATGGGTAATCAGACAGACACTGAATTTGGTGCTGACGTAACAGAACCTCACTTAAAGATCAGAATTGTTTCTTGGTTGAGATGATTATTTTTCTGCATGATTCACATGAATGCCATGAACCAGAATGTGTTTGAGGGTGTTGTACACTGGCATACAGAACATTTAATTTGTTTATAATTATAAACTGGAGCTTAAGTTCTTTGCAGTTTAAGTTTTGATTTTGGGTTTCCAAACCCTGCAGGGTCTCTGTTTAAAGAGGATCAGATGGTGTGGATTTGATTTATAATATAAATATATTTATTTAGTGTTACATAGTAGTATTTATTGTCGTATATAGTGGGAGGATTCAGTGGGATGCAGAGGAAAGTATCACGTGGGGTGATTGAATGCCTTGTGAACATTTGAGCAGTCCATAGGAGAAATCAGACACAATAATCTTGGTTAAAACCACAGAAAGACTTTATCTTCATATTTTCCATTGACTGAGAAGACTTTTTTCTCTAACGTGAATTATTCTCTTCAGTAGTGATATTTTCAGGGATTATTAGAATGATGGTGTTTGGTTTGGATTGTGCACAGACTGTACAGGAGCAGATGAATTGTTGAATGTCAATCATGTGAACATGAGACACTATGTGTTTGTTAGAAAGGCATGAGATCTGTGAATGCCTGGCTGTACCACACTCACTGACATGTGAGTCTAGTTAATGAGTCTGAGTCAGAGAATGTGCTTTCCCTGAGAGCGTATGGAAGTAGGCACAGTTTATTTCTTGAAGGCAGTGCGCATGTTATTTATGGAGAGTTGCTTTCCGGTTTAGTTCTAGTGGTATGGGTGGGAAGTGTTTAAGATACTGGACTTCTGAATGGAAAGCTGTATTCAGAATCAGAAAGAGCTCTATTGCCAAGCAGGTTGACTACAGAATATGTTTGGTGACAGAAGCTTCCAATTGATAAGAGCACGGTGGCTTAGTGGTTAACATGTTCACCTCACACCCCCAGGGTCCCGGTTCGATTCCCATATCAACCATGTGTTGTGGAGTTTGCATGTTCTCCCCTCAGGGGTTTTTTCTCTGGGTTCTCCGGTTTCCTCTCGGTCATGCACGGTAGGTTGATTGGCACCTTGGAAAATTGTCCCTAGTGTATGAATTTTGTGTATTGTGGTGGTGAATGAAGTGTTGTGTGTCCTGTGATGGGAAGGCATTCCATACAGTGTGTATCCTGAATCAATGCCCATAGACACCTGAGATAGGCACAGACTCCCCGTGACCGGAGAAGATCGGATAAAGCTGTAGAAGATGAATGAATGAATGAAGCTTCCAATTGCAAATTTTTTAAAGTGGGATGGAAAGAAAAAGTGATTTAAAAATTTTTTAAGACAAATAAATAAGTAAAGTAATTATTGTACAGAGAAGTACAACATTGAAGTAACACTGTTATTGCATATATTTCTGTTTCTATTTTGTTGAGAATTGGCATTCGGATTATGCCGAATGGATTATGTCTGTGTAAATGCCATAAAGAGCCACCACACGATATACTTGGATCCAGTCAGAATGGTGAATGTTGAATTGAAAGAATGATGTTGAAGGACCATGTGGATGGAGACAGTCGAGATGTTCATCAGATATTCATCAAAAAATCTATTGAACAGATACAGCCCTAGGTATCCCCCATCACCGAAATGATGACAGGATGATATAATTCAGACTCTTGTAACACAGGCATCCATCCTTGTTAATGAATGTTGATGTGCAGGCAGGATGGACTCTCAGAAGTCCACTTTTGCTTTATGGGGACCTTGATGGACTTGACTTAGAAGATTAGTAATAGGATTAACGCTAGAAATTAAGAAAACACATATTAATGATAGTTAGAAGTCAGCTGGCTTCAGAATTGGAATTTTCTTTCTTTGAGGTAGGATTGAAAGATAACACCAGCTCCATTGAGGCTTTTGATATGGAGAGAAAGAGATGTTAAGTGTGGCAGCAATAGTTCTGAAAATGTAATGTATGTGTGTAAACAGAATTGGAGCAGAGCAGTCATGTTTGTAATCAAGCCCAAGGTGTATTTGGTGCACAAAATTCAATGTTGTCCTGGCAGTCAGTAGAACTCATGGAACAGTGTGAACACATTAGAGATACCCATTTGCCTTCCAAGCATGTGTAACGGAAGAGAGAGGAAGCCTACTGGAAACCCGTGGAGGACATGGAGAGAACATTTAGTAAATCCATCCAAACATTAACCTTAATATTTGGATGTTAATGTTAAGGTTAATATTAATATTAACCTTATGAATCAGTAATTGTATAATTCTGATTAGTGTGGTATTCCTAATTTACTGCATTTAAAAATCTAGGATCTAATTTTGCATAAAGTATTAACCAAATAACCATGTTTTAATGTGATGCTATTCCCAAGAGTAAAGCGTAAAGAAAAACTTAAAGGACTGTTACCTGGAAAATCCTTAAATGCTAAAGAAACGCATCTCCGCATAGAAAACAACTTTTACAGTCAATCTGAAAATATGTTTATGTGCAGTGTTTATTATACAAATCTCTAGAAGTGTTCACTATAAAAATGACAACTTATAAGAAAATGTCAATCTGTTGCTGCAACTGAATTTCATTCCTCAACTTACGATCATATTATGAGCAAGATTTCAATTGTATTGTAGTGTAATTAACAAACATTGAAATGAATAGAAATATTTTCACTTGTTGTTGTTTTTGTCCGTTGGTGTTTACTTCAGTGACGTGTAGTCCAGGTGAGGAAATCATTTGAGAAAGAAATTGATCTCTGATTATTTTATCACTCTGCAGTGTGTTCTTATGGCCGGAGATGTTGGGCAACATGCATTCTTTCTTCACACCAGTTTGCTACCTGCTAGTGAGTGTTTCTGCAGGTCAGTAACAACCCTATAACATTTTCAGCTTGTTTTATAAGGCAATGTTATATGTTGCTTGCAAATCTTTGTTTTCAGTCCTTTTCTCCCATATTATTATAGATACAAGAACTGACTATTTGGGCATTAAGGATCATATTTAGGTATTTTGAACAAGCTGAAGATAAAAAAAAGCAACTTTGCTAAATTCAAACTAATCAAACTTTGCTTTTGCAGGTTATTTTGTGCAAGATGCGGGTGACATTATATTTTCAGGACATGCCATAGGATCATGGGAGTTTCTTCTCCATCACTTCTTGGTGAGTCGCATTTGTGCAACATGGAGCAATGTAAAAACAACACTGTTTGTAATTCCCTTGTTCTACTGCCAATGATGACAGTATTCCGTCTGTATCACTTTCACAAGATCAAAAAACATGTTATGGGTGCATTATATAATCTACAGACACATTTTTGTGTTTTAACAATAGGAAATAGAACTTTATGTGAATAGCAGTAAGTACACCAGCAGTACGTTTAGAATGATACACGGTTTTGTTATGGATGCACCTCATTGTGTATTTCTGTCTGTGTAGGATACAACATTATCTATATACCTACAATTACTTATTCCTGTGAATGATGCATTTGTGAATAAATAAATGTATTATATTAAAGCAGTGTAGGAACCAAAGAGCTACACAGGAAGCAATAAGATCAGATTGTAATTCCACATATATTTTGTTTATTTATAGTTTTTGTTAAGTGAACAAATAAGCACTTTGGATAGTTGTGGACATTTAGACTCTATTCTCCTAACAACGTGCACTGCTTTCGCTGACAAACTTTAATACCTGAATAATGTGATTAAAAATGTATAACTTATGAATAACCCATAGTGTTAAGGTAACATTGTGATGACTAGACACATGTGCACTAATGGAAGTGGAGCTCTTTATAAATCAATGGGAACTCACATTTATAATCGCTTTAATACAGATTGCTTAGTTGGCAGTTCTTAAGAAGAAAATCCACTGTTCACAAATAAGTGAAAACACCAAGAGGATGAACTTTTTTCGCATCACCCAGCTTGTTTAAGAGCTTGGGGTCAGAGCACACGGTCAGCCATGGCTACAGCCATGGAGCACAGAGTTAGTGGCTTGTTGACGCTTGCGATATAGGGCACTAAACCCCCGACCTTCTGATCCGTAGCCCAGCACTGCGCTACCCCTCCCATCAGTCATGACAGACACATTTTAATCTCTGGATCTCTAACCCACAGGTGTTGTGGTGTTTCCTGTACAATCTGTACAACCAGCGCTACGTGGCTGGAGCAGTGGTCGCCCTCCTGGTAGAGGTCAACAGCGTGACCCTCCATGCCCGGCTGCTGCTGAAACTGGCAGGAGCCCAGGGTTCACGTCTCTACTATGTCAACAAGTTCCTCAACCTCTTCACCTATCTCACGTTCCGCCTGGGGGCCCAGTTTTACATCACCTATTACATTATCATCAACTTCTCCTTGCTGCAACACGGCAGCTACTTCCTGCTCACTGTGCTCGTCATGGACACCATGATCCTCATCTACTTCTACAGATTACTCAGGGCTGACTTTTGCCCGAGACGGAAAGGCCACGTCACACAGAACGGCGCTCACCGCGGCGGCTCCTCGCAGCTTTTTGATGACTGATCAGACTTTTTTTGGAAGATCAATTAAAAACTCGACTCTGTGCTTCAGCAACTCTGGTTCTAAAACTGTGTTTTCACCTGCTCAGTTCAGTGTTTTGTGTCTGGGTTTTATCCTGATAAAAACGAGGAAAAGTCTGATTTCAGTGTTACACATTAATATGAATCATTACATTCTGCTTCCTGTGGTGTTCCTAATTTACTGCATTTAAAAATCTAAATTGGAGAATCGTCTTCAAACATGTGTCTTTGGGGAGTTACGGGATACATTTACACTTATATACAGCAATGCCTAGCTTCGTGTCATACAAAGTTTTTTGATAAAAATTACATTTATATCAAATCATTCCAGTGAGAACACGTGATATTTTTTATGTGGAAAAACCCTGTGTAGATATAATCCTTCAAGATTATTGGAAAAACCAAGTCTCAATGTAATGCGTAGTCCGGTTCACTGGGATCTGTTTTTACAGCCATAATCTATGACTGCCTCACTATGCCTTCTCTCAAGAGTTCCTCGAGTATCTCACTGCCTCTTTTCTTTGTGCAATTGTGATCTAATAGGACGTGGGTAAATGGTACAACAGCACTGTCAGGCCCGTCGTGGCTAGAAACAAATCAAGCAATAATGTAGCACTGAATGGCAAACACTTTTACAGAATCGTCTTATACAATACATAACAATCATGCTTTTCAGATGGGAGTTTATAACTCACATTTACAGTCATAACAACAGCAGCCTTCAGAATAAATGGCTGCTGTAAGTGTCAGCTGGTTATGTTTGAAAAATGCACTTCAGATACAAAAGGTGATTTTTTTTTGCATCCTTCACATGTTTTGTGTGGTGCATGGGACACTGATTGCATTTCGATTCAATCGTTTGGATCTTCAGACACAATCTCATAACAAAGCAAAATAATTCATAATAGTAGTGTGGGTTGTGTAAATAATGGATGAAGAAAATGTTCTTAATGCCAGCAGGAAACTTTGTCTTTATTAATGTGATTGAACTGTATTGTAGCTAACACAGACTTTTGAATGCTACTATTTGAAATAACGTTCTGAACATTCTCAGATACCACAGATAACATCCAAACAGTGCTTAGCTTATTTTTAACTATTAAAAGCACATGAGCTGCAAAGTCAAGAGGGCTGTTACAAACCCGAGTAATGATGCAGCGGTGCTGTAATGTCGCATGTAAAAAAAAAAACAAAAGAGATGATTTTCAACTCCTGCATTATACATGTTATTGACTCATTCCTGATATTATTTATTGGTTCAAGGCTGTGGAGGTTTATTCATTAAGTCACCTTTAAAGATTTGCCTTGAGAAGTTTTTTCTCTTGCGTACTGCAGGATGAAACTACGACCTGAACATAAAGGGTCAGTGTTAAATATGCCTTATGATAAGTGAAAACTTTGAACAGGCCTTCAGTGTTTGAAAGTGACATTATTTATTGTGTTTGCATCAGATTATTGTGAATAAACATGTGCTAAATGAAATGAATCTTTTTTTTCACATGCACATAAAATGTAAAAGATAGTTATGGGCTAAAAGAAAAAGGGTTGAAAGAATTTCACAATATAATAATATACATTTTATTTAACTTGATTCCGTGTGCCACAGATTTCCAATTTCGTCCTACACATTGTAATCTTAGTCCTTTCAGCCCCATAATGGACAAATAGGGTGCAGGATTAAGGGCTTTCTAGAAGCCTGTCCTCTTTATGACCCGCTCGTACCACCAGATGGCAGTACACTAATGTTAAAGCATAAATGATCATTAAACTAAAATGAAAAGAATAAAGGGATTTAAAGTGATTTCTCACATCACACACAAATTTCACTTCATATTAGAGTCTTTTGATATACCAAAGATTCATACAAATGTTTTAAATGAGACTATTCTGTGCTGTATATTCTCTTTATTCCAGAGGGTTTGTTTAAGGTGCAGCACATCTGAGTGTAGATTTCACGTTGACTTTCTATCCAATCAGATTTCAGCTGTTATGTGTTGCTGGTGGTCAGAGGTCACCACTGTAAGGCCATCACTGTCAACACTGCAGGCCTTTTAGTTATTCTAATCCATTGCCTCTCACTTATTCCAAGGTGTCTAAAAACATCTGCATTTTCACATCATTTAGTTTACGTTTACAGTTGGGTGGTCACTGAAGTGCAAAATAAATCTGTAGTAAACTGTCTGGGTCGATATCCGTATAGGCCATGATGTTGTTGATATGTGGGAAGTTTTCCTCAGGGGGTTTTTCTCCGGGTTCTCCGGTTTCCTCCCCGGGCCATCAAACATGGCGGTATGATTTACACCTGGAAATTATCGCTTCTTGTAATGGGTGTAGAAAATGTAACGTGTGTGGAGTGTGTGCGTGTGTTAGTGTGTGTGGTGTGTGGGTGTGGAGGTTGGGTAGTCCACTCCAGGGGCCGGCGCATCCTGCCTTTTCCATTCTCATGTCATCCTCAATAGGCACTGCCCCCTTGACCCGCGTTGAAGATTTGATAAAGCGCCGGATGAATGAATCTGTCTTGTAAACATTACAAGTTTTGTTTGGTTTTAATAGCCGTTAGAGACAAGGACATACAAGGACAGACATTTCAAGAAAACTTGGACGTGCCAGTTTAAAAGTCGTGTGTTTTCTTTCCTCTAGAACACTTCAATGCACAGGAAAGGTATAAAGTAGAAATGTATGTTGAGATGATGTATGTGGGCAGAGCAGAGTGAACAAAGCCTTGTTCAGTTTTGTTTATTGGGTTTCTAGCTTTAGTAGTGATATTCATTCTCACTGTATTAGATACTTATCTGTGATGCAGTGATCTGTTACACCGTGTTTCTGTTTAAAATAGATGATTTCAAAAACAGCAGCGTCATGAAGATTGTAATAAGAGGTGGACTGAAGGTCCAGGTGTGAATAGTACGTATCTTACCCCTGGGTTAATTATACACTTATTTACATAGACAAATATTTCTCTACTGTACTTAAATACATTTTTCTAGGATCAATAACCTTTTACTTGTAGTACTTTAGCACAAATATCTGTACCTTCTACTTCTTACACTTTCAAACCGGCTGTTTACTTTAGTTTTTATCTATTGGGTGAATGTCAATATTTTGTTTTTCAGACAAATCATTCTTTGTTTTTCATGGTGCTGATTTTACAAACTGGCGTATCATTTCCAGGCTATCACGTACCACAGACATAGGGACTGTGAAGCTAGCAATGTACACGGCAGAAGGCAGCAAAAAGCCAAGCTAACATGGATGAGACACACTCTTACATCACTAACTTTATAAAGATGCTTTGAGACATTGCAGATTGTTCATCGTGATCATCTCGTCATCTTTTCTCAGCTTGAATTCGGTATAGTAGTTGTTAATCCTGGATACAATAACTGGATAACTAAATTCAGGATGATTTGGTATATTAATATGTATATTAATATAATATATATAATTAATATAATAATATTTTGTGAATCCCATTTACCAGCAAGACACTAAGACAGGTAGCAATGGATAGTTATTTTTTAAGTCATAGCGCAAGTTTTACTTTAACTTGAGTGGAAAAGTGTAGTTAATACCAAAACTTTTACCGGAATTTTTAACTAAAAAGAGCATTTGTACGTCTACTTGAGTGGACTTTTGTCATCTCTTTCCGCTTATTTCTGTATATTTATCAACGTCCAAAGTCATATAAAAAAGCTATTTTATATTTTACTAGAAGATGGCAGTAGACCTGTGGCCGCACTCTCGCGTAACAAAGACAGCGAAGAAGGAAGCATTATTCACTAATAAACATCTGTGACAAACATCTGAAATATGATTATGTTATATTATATTATATTACATTACATTACATTACATTGTATTATATTATATTATATTATATCACAGCTATTCATTATATTCACTCCAAAGCCCTGTGCCACCGCCGGTTTCAACAGTTTGTTGATATTTGTTTTGTGCCATCGCCGGTTTCTAAAATTTGTTTACTTTTCTGGGGTAAATAAATTCTAAAATCTCAGTCAGTGGATTTTTTTGTGATCAAAACGACAGTTTTGAATATACATTGAATCTTTTCAATCCGTGTATATTGTTTATCATCCGTTCTTTTATTTGACAATCAAACTGGGTTTCACCCGACAATCAAATTTAAATGACAATCAAACCGACAAATTAATTATTAAAATCAAATTCGGTCCGGCAGCCCGTTTTTCCATTTCGTAAAGTAGTCCATTTTATAAAGTAACTGTACTTTAATTACATGTTTTTTCGCTGTAATTGTAACTGTTACGGGAGGCACGGTGGTTTAGTGGTTAGCACATTCGCCTCACACCGCCAGGATCCAGGTTCGATTCCCGGCTCGGTCATGTGTGTGTGGAGTTTGTGCATGTTCTCCCCGTGCCTCAAGGAGGTTTTTCTCCGGGTTCTCTGGTTTCCTCCCGGTCCAAAAAAAAACATGCACGGTAGGTTGATTGGTACCTTGGAAAATTGTCCCTAGTGTATGAATGTGTGTGTGAATGTGTGTGTGTGTGCCCTGTGATGGGTTGGTATTCCATCCAGGGTGTATCCTGCCTTAATGCCCATAGACGCCTGAGATAGACACAGACTCCCCGTGACCCGAGTGAAGATCGGATAAAGCGGTAGAAGATTAGAAGATGAATGAATGAATGAATGAATGTAACTGTTACTTTTATTTTGTAATTAAATAACGTAACTCCATTACATGTAACTGTGTGTGTGTGTGTGTGTGTGTTGTGTGTGTGTGTGTGTGTGTGTGTGTGTGTATCTCAGGCGTCTATGGTCACTCGGCATTAAGGCAGGATACAACCCTGGATGGAATGCCAACCCATTGCAGGACACACACACACACACACACACACACAACAACACGGGACAATTTTCGAAGGTGCCAATCAACCTACCGTGCATGTTTTTAGACCGGGGGAGGAAACCGGAGAACCCGAGAAAAAAAACCCTGAGGCACGAGGAGAAACATGCACAAAACTCCACACACATACACACACATGGCCGAGAGAGTGTGTTTATATATATATATATATATATATATAATATATATATATATATATATATATATATATATATATATATATATATATAACAATACATATATATATATACAAAAAGTTTGGACACCCATGTGTTAGGAAAAAGCTTCGGGAGAAGCTATGCTAAAAGCGACCAGCAGATGGCAGCAGAGAGCATCGCCTCTATGTCGCTGCTCCTGCTGAGTGTTCGGGGGAAGTCGCTCGGGATGAAGCTTTAATGCCGGACTCGCGCTTTTCCGCTGCTTGGAAATGACCGGAAGTTTTTCTGTTAAACGTGTAAAACAATTAAAGGGTTAAAAAAAAACCAAAGTGAGTTTAAAACACATCTGTTTTTCTATACTGAAGATTTAAAAGAAAGCAAGCGGAATCTCATCTGCGCGAGGTAAGAATACTGCATTCCAAACACACACACACACACACACACACACACACACACACACACACACACAGACACACACACAGAGAAGAGAAAGAGAGAGAGAGAGAAGCCACACACACACACACACGAGAGATACACACACAACACACAGAGAGAGAGAGAGAGACAGAGAGAGATAGAGAGACCACACACACACACACGGAGAAAGAGAGAGAGAGACACACACACACACAGAGAAAGAGAGAGAGAGACACACACACACACAGAGAAAGAGAGAGAGAGACACACACACACACAACAAGATAGAGAAAGAGAGAGACACATACACACACACAGAGAGAGACACACACACACACGAGAGAAGAGAGAGACACACACACAGAGAGAGAGAGACAGACACACACACACAGAGAGAGAGAGAGAGACACACACACAGAGAGAGAGACACACACACACACACACACACACACACACAGAGAAAGAGAGAGAAAAGAGAGAGACACACACAGAGAGAGAGACACATACACACACACACACAGAGAGAGAGAGAGAGAGAGAGAGAGAGGACACACACACACACACACAGAGAGAGAGAGAGAGAGAGAACAGAGAAAGAGAGAGAGAGAGAGAGAGACAGTAGGTAGTGGAATTTTCCAGTGGAGTTATTGGATGGTGGATGATGAGACTGTTTGTTTTGTTGGAAAAGAGTTTTATTTACTGTTTAGGACTGCGTTGGAAAGTTAAACCTTTTCTGAAAATCATTGTTTTATATCGTGTTTAACATGTTTATCACATGTTTTCTATCATGTTTAACATGTTTATCACATGTTTTATATCGTCTTTAACATGTTTATAACATGTTTTATATCGTGTTTAACATGTTTATAACATGTTTTATATCATGTTTAACATGTTTATCACATGTTTTATATCGTCTTTAACATGTTTATAACATGTTTTATATCGTCTTTAACATGTTTATCACATGTTTTATATCGTGTTTAACATGTTTATAACATGTTTTATATCGTGTTTAACATGTTTATAACATGTTTTATATCGTGTTTAACATGTTTATAACATGTTTTATATCGTGTTTAACATGTTTATAACATGTTTTATATCGTGTTTAACATGTTTATCACATGTTTTATATCGTGTTTAACATGTTTATCAACATGTTTTATATCGTCTTTAACATGTTTATCACATGTTTTATATCGTGTTTAACATGTTTATAACATGTTTTATATCGTGTTTAACATGTTTATCACATGTTTTATATCGTGTTTAACATGTTTATCACATGTTTTATATCGTGTTTAACATGTTTATCACATGTTTTATATCGTGTTTAACATGTTTATCACATGTTTTATATCGTGTTTGTACAGTGTTGTGGTTTCAGTAGGAAACAGATGGAGTAGTTTGGAATCACCGCAAATCCTGCATTCCTGCACTCATGCATTCCTCCTGCGCTCCTCCTGCACTCATGCATTCCTCCTGCGCTCCTCCTGCACTCATGCATTCCTCCTGCGCTCCTCCTGCACTCATGCATTCCTCCTGCACTCATGCATTCCTCCTGCACTCCTCATGCACTCCTCCTGCGCTCCTCCTGCACTCCTCACTCCTGCACTCATGCATTCCTCCTGCCTCCTCCTGCACTCCTCCTGCATGCATTCCTCCTGCGCTCCTCCTGCACCCTCCTCCTCCTCCTGCACTCCTCCTGCACTCCTCCTGCACTCCTGCCTGCATCCTGCATTCCTCCTGCACTCCTCCTGCATGCATTCCTCCTGCACTCCTCCTGCACTCCTGCTTCACTCCTCCTGCATTCCTCCTGCATTCCTCCTGCACTCCTCATGCACTCCTGCACTCCTCCTTCACTCCTCCTGCACTCCTCCTGCATTCCTCCTGCACTCCTCCTGCACTCCTGGTGGGTGGATGGGTGGCAGTGTGAATGTGCAGAATTTGTTGCACAGCACAAATTCACTTTAACAGAACAAAATTTATTACCATGCAATGAATGCGACATGCATTACTATCTGCCGATCTGCTCCTTCACTCTGCGTTGTGTTCGGCAAAGAGCAAAAAAAAAGAACAAATTAATAAAAAATTTACATTGAAATGAACAAGACATAAATTAATTAACAAGAAATTAATATCAAAATATTGATATACAGTAATTATAACATCTGTTACAGTTAGAAACATGAAAAGTATTCATTTATGGTGCATTGAAAATGTGTAGTTAATCACAAGTTAAATCATCGTGAATAATTGCAAATAAATATTATAATCTATTGATAGCTCTAATACAGTGAGGTCAATAAGTATTTGATCACCCTGTGATTTTTGAGAAATGTAGAATGTTCAGTATTTGTGCATTTCTACTGTGAAACACAGAATATAAAAATAAAAATCCGGAAATCACATTGTATGATATTTTTTAAACAATTTATTTGTGAATTACTGTGTCAAATAAGTATTTGATCGCTTGCTTATCAGCCAGATTTATGACCCTCAAAGACGTGTTCCTTTACTTTTAAATAGTCCGGCTACACTCTGATCATAAAGACGCCCCACAATGAGCCTCAGTCTCAGCAGCAACATGGGGCAAAAACAAAGAGCTACGGGGGAATTGATAAGCAGTGTGGTGAAAAAAGAACAAGTGTTGGAACAATTGTCAGAAAATTGAAGAGGTTAATGATGTCAGTGTTAGAGTCTCTCTCACTGCGGCCCCACGGACGATCTCTCCTCGTGCGGTATCAGTGATGATGAGTGACAGTCTCTCTCACTGCGGCCCCACGGACTATCTCTCCTCGTGCGGTATCAGTGATGATGAGTGTCAGAGTCTCTCTCACTGCGGCCCCACGGACGATCTCTCCTCGTGCAGTATCAGTGATGATGAGTGACAGAGTCTCTCTCACTGCGGCCCCACGGACGATCTCTCCTCGTGCGGTATCAGTGATGATGAGTGACAGTCTCTCTCACTGCGGCCCCACGGACTCTCTCTCATCTCTCCTCGGGCCCCACGGACTGCGGTATCTCTCCTCGCGGCCTACCAGTGCGGTATCAGTGATGATGAGTGTCAGAGTCTCTCTCACTGCGGCCCCACGGACTATCTCTCCTCGTGCGGTATCAGTGATGATGAGTGTCAGAGTCTCTCTCACTGCGGCCCCACGGACTATCTCTCCTCGTGCGGTATCAGTGATGATGAGTGTCAGAGTCTCTCTCACTGCGGCCCCACGGACTATCTCTCCTCGTGCGGTATCAGTGATGATGAGTGTCAGAGTCTCTCTCACTGCGGCCCCACGGACGATCTCTCCTCGTGCGGTATCAGTGATGATGAGTGTCAGAGTCTCTCTCTCGCTGCGGCCACTGCGGCCCCACGGACGATCTCTCCTCGTGCGGTATCAGTGATGATGAGTGTCAGAGTCTCTCGCACTGCGGCCCCACGGACGATCTCTCCTCGTGCGGTATCAGTGATGATGAGTGTCAGAGTCTCTCTCACTGCGGCCCCACGGACGATCTCTCCTCGTGCGGTATCAGTGATGATGAGTGACAGAGTCTCTCTCACTGCGGCCCCACGGACGATCTCTCCTCGTGCGGTATCAGTGATGATGAGTGACAGTCTCTCTCACTGCGGCCCCACGGACGATCTCTCCTCGTGCGGTATCAGTGATGATGAGTGTCAGAGTCTCTCTCACTGCGGCCCCACGGACTATCTCTCCTCGTGCGGTATCAGTGATGATGAGTGACAGAGTCTCTCTCACTGCGGCCCCACGGACGATCTCTCCTCGTGCGGTATCAGTGATGATGAGTGACAGTCTCTCTCACTGCGGCCCCACGGACGATCTCTCCTCGTGCGGTATCAGTGATGATGAGTGACAGAGTCTCTCTCACTGCGGCCCCACGGACGATCTCTCCTCGTGCAGTATCAGTGATGATGAGTGACAGAGTCTCTCTCACTGCGGCCCCACAGACGATCTCTCCTCGTGCGGTATCAGTGATGATGAGTGACAGAGTCTCTCTCACTGCGGCCCCACAGACGATCTCTCCTCGTGCGGTATCAGTGATGATGAGTGTCAGAGTCTCTCGCACTGCGGCCCCACGGACGATCTCTCCTCGTGCGGTATCAGTGATGATGAGAATGGTGAAGAATCAGCTCAGAACTACACGGGAGGAGCTGGTCAATGGCGTGAAGAGAGCTGGGAACACCGTTTAAAAGGCAGTAATCAGTAATGCACTAACACGTCATGGTTTATAATCATGCATCACACGGAATGTTCCACTGCTTAAATCAGCCCGTGTCCAGACCCGTCTGAAGTTTGCCAGGGACCATCCGGATGATCCACAGGAGTCATGGGAGAAAGTCCTGTGGTCAGATGAGACCAAAGTAGAACTTTCTGAGTATCATCCCAATAATCCCATACCTACAGTGAAGCATGGGGGTGGAAGCATCGTGCTGTGGGGGTGTTTTTCTGCACAGGGGACACAGGACAACTGCACTGTATTAAGGAGAGGATGAATGGGGACATGTATTGTGACATATTGGGTAAAAACGTCCTTCCCTCAGTCAGAGCATTAAAGACGGGTCGTGGCTGGGTCTTCCAACATGACAATGACCCAAAGCAACAGCCAGGAAAAGCAGATGACGATGACATGACAATGACCCAAAGCACACAGCCAGGAAAAGCAAGGAGTGGCTCCGAAAGAAGCATATCAAGGTTGTGGAGTGGCCGAGTCAGTGTCCAGAGCGAACTCCAATAGGAAATCTTTGGAGGGAGCTGAAAGTCCGTGTTGCTCAGAAACAGCCTCGAAACATGACAGATCTAGAGACGATCTGTATGGAGGACTCGGACAAAATCCCTCCTGCTGTGTGTGCAAACCTGGAACCTGGAACTACAGGAACCGTTTCACCTCTGTAACTGTTAACAAAGGCTTCAAATATTACAATCTTTTGACTCAAGTGATCAAATTCTTATTTTATAAATGTTAAATATAAATTATGTTTATTTGTAGATTCTGTCTCTCACAGTGGAAATGCGCCTATGCTCAGTATTCTAGACCTCTCTAGGAGAACTTGCAAAATCACAGGGTGATCAAATACTTATTGACCTCACTGTATATATTATTCCAACATTTCTAACTGACTGACTGAATTCTTAAAGCTTGCGCTCACAATCCAAGCCAAGATCAAAGAAATGCAATGAATAGTCTACAGTTCTGATACATGATTTATTAGGAAATTAGATAAATTCCTAGATTTTATATTTATATTAATGTGATAAGTTCGATCAGTTGATTTGATTAATAGTGCCTCGGTTTGTCATTAAATATAGACTGGTTTCTTCCATTTTTAAACAACCTTTAATCAGATTCTATAATATACTCTAAACAGTCAGAAACGGAGAGCAGTGCACATTGAAACAAGGTCTGACAGTTCCGATGGAACAGCAGTGTTTATTGAGTCTGCTTGATCTGAGGTGTGTTTCCTGTTCTCTTGTTGTGAGGTGTGATTCATTCCTTTCTGTTTCTCCCCTAGCACTTTCATCATGAGTGTCCTTCCTCCTGTTCGCAAGGACCGCATCATTAGCCAGCTCCCTAAGGTAAAACAACTCTGCCTGATTTCACAAGGCTGAATCATTCATCTGTTTATTCACTGCGTGTTATGACTCAGTAAACACAGTTTTAAGTTTGAAGACGAGGGATTGGGCAAAGGTTTAATGAGGATTTTTTAAGTGTTGTAAAGAGATTCATTTATTCAATTTATTTTTGTTTGTATAATGTTTTAACAATGGACGTTGTCACAAAGCAACTTTGCAGAGTTAAAAAACAAACACTTTTTAAACACAGAAATGTCCATGTTAAATATTTTGATATGTTTAGAACCAGGAATCACTGACATCATTGACTCTCTCCAGCTTTTTGCCATTGAATTTGGAGGTGGTGGTATCATTCGTTCTTCTTCTCCTGTAGTCCACAACGATCTCCTTTGTTTTAGTGTTATTCAAAACCAGGTCACTATCCACACAGCAGTCAACCAGGTGTCGTACCTCCTCTCTGTAGTGTGTCTCATTGTCCCCTGATATTGTGGTGTCATTAGTAAACTTCACTATAGTGTTAGATAAGTGGATGGGTTTGTAGTCATGTGTGAAGAGAGTGGAAAGGGCTGGACTGAGGACGCAACCCTGCGATGCTTCTGTATTCAGGGTGAGAATGGACGATGTGTGGTCGCCCACCCTGACATTCTGCTCTTTTTTTGAGGGAGTCTAGAATCCTTAAGCATAGTGTGGTGGTTACTCCCAGGTTGTTCAGCTTGTTTACCAGTTTCTGGGGTACAACTGTGTTAAACGCAGAGCTAAAATCCACAAATAACATCCTAAAATGACTTGCTTCAGACGGGTCAGACTTGTGTGGAATGCACTTCAGATTGCATCCTTTGTAGATCTATTCCTACAGTAGGCAAACTGATGGCTGTCCAGGTCTTTAGGGATGTTGGCTTTGATGTGAGAAAGGTCAAACCTCTCAAAGCACTTCATAATAATTGTTGTCAAATCAACAGATTTAAAAAAAAGTGCTTCATCGTCTGTGCCAAGAAAGTCAAAAAGTTGCGTCATCAACTTAAGCTGTTACACTACTGCAAACGTTTATGGAGTTTCTAGTTGTGTGAAACTCACTGGTAGTGATTCTAATGCTATTTTAGTGTCATTGTAATTGCTGTATTATATCATTATTATATTAATACTCCCGTTATATAATATACCATTATCCATATCTCATTTCCTCTAGTGCTTCAGTAAAGCGGCTGCTTTACACACCGACGATGGATTTAACGGCAAAGTGAAGACAGCCTGCCAGGAACAGAGAACTGGCACCGTTGGGTGAGTCTTCATTTTAATCTTCATTTAATGACTTCTTAATTCCAGGGTTTCTCATTTCCAGTTTTTGTGCTCTAAGAAACTTGTCTACAACGTAAAGTAATTATTAACATTTTCACACTGAGAACATTTACAGTGTAGCTCGCTGTCTCAGGACTGAATAACGCTTACCCTCATACTAACCAATGTATAACCGGGCTCTATATATTTAATGCATTTGTGTTTAACAGAGTGTTCTCGCTCTCGTCCTGTACTACAGATTTAAAATCTCTAAGGTGATTGTAGTAGGAGACCTGGCTGTAGGGAAAACATGTCTAATTAATAGGTAAGCATTACTGTGAGAAAGTAAAGAAACCACTGTTTAATGTGTACTAAGAATGAACTTAATTAAATAATTAACAGCCAGTGTTAATTTGTAACCTTTTTAATTTGTGGTTTTAACTGTTTTAAAGATTTTGCAAAGATGTATTTGACAAAAATTACAAAGCGACTATTGGTGTGGACTTTGAGATGGAGCGATTTGAGGTTCTTGGAGTTCCGTTCAGCCTCCAGCTGTAAGTACTAAATATGATTTGGCACATGATTTGTCCCGCACTCTTACAAACAGCTTGTTGATGAGTGACATTCTATTCTTTCCTGTAGGTGGGATACTGCAGGTCAGGAAAGGTTCAAGTGCATTGCTTCTACATACTACAGGGGAGCTCAAGGTTAGTACATTTGAATATGCTCTATATGGACAAAAGCGTAGGGTTACCAAACTGTTACCACAAAAGTTGCTTCTCCCGCCATTTTCCCCTTCAGGTACTTTCAGGTTTCTAATGGGTCAAGGAATTTCTAGAATATCATTTGTAAAGGTTTTTTCCAGTCAGGGCATGTTGTATATTTTGCCCAAGTCATTTTTGTTTGTCAAATTTAAGAATAGATTTTTTTTAGATTCACTTTAATGTTGTGTTGCCGAATAAACGAAACCTGAACAACAAAGAACAAAAAGAAAAACGTTCAGTGCATCCACTCGCGCTTCCTAAATTTCCCACCAATGACACCTACTAGCTGCGCATTCACAACAGGTACGATCTCCTCACTATATTAGCGTATATTACCGTACGGAACCTTACGCAAGCGCATCGCATTCCCAAATCCGTATTACTGCAATAAAGCGCATTTTTACTGAACGCAATAAAGCGCTTCCGTATAACCTAAACACCGTATCACCAGTTTATATGGAAAAGCAACCGGAACACAATTCTTAAAGGAGCCACGTCCCAGATTTTACACTTCAAACCAACACTAAACAAATAATATTGTAATTAACAAGAAATTCATATTAAAAGTATAATTTCCAGATTAAAATAAATATTAAATAATCAATAATCTTATTAAAGTAATATGAAGAATAGAATAGCCTTTATTTGTCACATATACATTACAGCACAGTGAAATTCTTTATTCGCATATTTCAGCTTGCTGTTGGTAGCTGGGGTTCAGAGTGCAGGATCAGCCATGAGAGCACAGAGGGTTAAGGGTCTTGCTCTTGGACCCAAGAGTGACAGCTTGGCCATTCCGTGGCTCGAACCCGGATCTTCCGATCAGCAGCCCAGAGCCTTAGACCACTGAGCTACACCCCCTAAAATATGTAGATTAAAGTAAATGTAATTATAAAATGTAATTATGAAAACTGAATTTTTGGTACAATGAAAACATGCGATAAATCATGAGTTAACTCATGGCGATCGTGCGATTACTAGAGATTAAATATTTGAATCAGTTGATATCTCTATTGTTATCATGCCAGGAAAATTTACTTTCTAGAGCTTTGGCTACAAAATGACCACTTCAAACACTGTGTGTGAAAAGTAAACAACAATAGATTTTATCTATTATATCCTCTGTGTCTAGTTTCTGTAGGGCTCAGAACAGCGACTTGTTTAGAGTGTAAGAACTGAGTGACCCGTTATAGAGCTCTGACCTCAACCTTACTGAACTCATTTAGGATGAATGTTCAGTGCACCCTAGGCCTGTGCTATCTACGTCAGTAGCTGACTTTACCACACTTGTGGCTGAATAAGGACAAATCTCCACAACCCCACTGCAAAATCAAGAGTGGAGGTGAAATTATTATAACCATTAAAGGGGACTAAATCTGAAACAGAGTGTTCAAAATACACATATAATATGCTCAGGGGTCCAAAAACTTTTGTCCACATAGTGTATTTTTATGCAGACACACACACACACACACTGAGACCTGGGTATCCATAGCTCATTGATGCACAAGGACAGCAAAGGCCATCCTGTCTCATAAATGGATACAGAGAAGTGTGTCACTAAATCTGGTGCATTGTACTCTGCTGTGTCTGGGACGGGGTAGTCAGAGTGCTATCTCTTGTCCACCACTGAGAATATCTGTCTCAGGCACCATGAGCTCTGCAATTGAACCATGGATTAATGTAGGTAAGATATTTGAGTCCCATTTTCTTTTACATTACTCTGTATATGTGCACAATTTCTGTTCTGCTGTGGAACTCAGCATCTGGTTATTGTTATGTATGTTTTGAGACACCTTAGGCCTAGATTGACAAAAAAGAAAGTATTAAAGATAGCCATCTGCAATCTGATGTAAAGTTTAACATCTAAAGTATACTGAGACAAAGTCCAATTGTGATCAAATGAAGCCAAAGTAGAAATGTTTGGAAAAATTTGCAATAAGTGTCAATGGAATGACTTGACGATTTAATCAAAAAAAGAATCCAATATAACTCCCTGTCATTTGGAGAATTTAATCAGACTAGCATGGAAAATCTCCAGCTCCCCAATAAGCCTCTGCCATTGACTTTTTGGCAAACAAGCAAGAAATGTATGTGTTATGATGTGTGGTATGATTTGGATCAGGGAAAATAAGTACAATTTAAGAGGTAAGTAGAAATTTCGGGAATCTATATTTTAAGGGAGTAATTATTTTTCAGCCAACTTTTTACTTCTACTCCTTACATACTCCTTATGATTATCTGTACTTTCTACTCCTTACATTAAAAAAAAAATAGCCTCGTTACTCCTATTTCATTTCGGCCCGTTTTCACTCCAGCTTGTCATTGTTCAAAACAAAAAAAACTATCCATATAAATCTCTCCTTCCGGATAGAGTGAATGTGATTGTGGTTGGATGAGATATAAACATGTACCATACCATTGGTTTGTACGCGATCCGTCGCACCTGCACACGACTCACAAATCACCTCCCACTCCAGCGAGGACAAAACCAGTGTCGGGGTCGTTATTCAAAAAAAAAGGTTATATCTTAAAAGTGATTATTTCTTCACTACTGGCGCATTTATCAAACGGGTGTTTTCTCTTCATCCTCCACAAATGAAGCTACAGCAGGGAGTTCTACACAGAAACGTTTGAATAAATTAGCCATTGTGATTGACTCGTCTTAAACTTTTGAGACTCTAATTAATGATTTGACGAGAGAGTGTGAGATCGATTTAGTGTAAATGTTTATTACACATAGCATGGGCTTTTATGAAGGCTTATCTGGAGTATTATGATGTATGTGTGATCACTTTGCAAACATACCATGTCTTGTTACTGTAACGGTGGACGCTGCACAGAGACGCGGAGATCCGGAATACAAACAAAGGGATTTATTTAAATTAGAACAGAGGAGACGCCGCTCAAAAGGAGCGGCCAGACAGGCTAGGGAGCCTTGCGCGCTGCGCGCCGTGGTACCGGGAGTACCGGAGAGCAGGAGCGGGTGCGGACTTGGAAGTCCGGGAATCGGGAACAGACTGGAATCGGGAACAGACTGGAAACGGGAACAGACAAAAGGTTAAACATACATCTATTGAGCGTCCGTGTCCGCGACACTACGTAGTGTTAGGAGCCCGGACCCGGAATGTAGGGAGAACTGGGCTTATATCGGGAGAGGGAGAATCAGGAACAGCTGATGCCAATTTGTGAGTGTGGGTGTGTGTGTGTCTGGGGGAAAGAGCAGGGAGGAGCGAGGAGAGGGAGAGAGCACCATGACAGCTACAAGTTAAATATCATTTTTTTTGTAAAAGTCAATAAAAAAAATAATGTTTTTTTCTGTCATGTATATTGATGATTATGTACATAATCTCTTTCAGCCATAATCATTGTTTTTGATTTGACTGACGTGGCCTCGCTACACCACACCAGGTAACCTATATTATTTCTACCATTTCGACAGAAAGCTTACAGATGTAAAAATACACAAAATGTACTAAATAGCCAAAAGTTTGTGGACATCTGATTATCACGTGTCGTTCCCACAATGCCGGAAATGAAAGATTCCTTGTAATGTGTTTGTAATATTAGATGTTCATTTCACCAGAGCCAGGAGATCCAAAACCTTTTCTTGTACAACAATACCTCTGTGCACAAAACAAGCTCCATGAAGAAATTGTTTATCTTGGATGCACAGGGGAGGAACTTCAATGATTTACATATGATTATTGATAAAAAGAAAACTGCTCCTTACTAAAACACAATTGCCTGACCTGACTAATGCTTTTGTGACTGAAGGAACACGCGGCCCCACAGCCTCTCAACAAATACTAGGATTGTCTTTCCAGAAGAGTCAAGTCAATTTTATTTATATAGCGCTTTTAACCATAGAGATTGTGTAAAAGCAGATGTACAACAACAACAATAATAATAATAATAATAATAATAAATGACACACAGAAACAAACTTAACAAAATTCTAAACAATGAAGTTTCCCCAACTGAGCAAGTGTAAGTGACCGCGGCAACAGCGGCAACCAAAACTCCATCAGTGACACAAACAGGAGAAACATCATTGGTGAACATCATTGGTATAAATCTTGGGGAAATACAGGGGATGTGTCAGATGTCCTCAGTCTTCCGGCTTCATAATGTAGATTAAAATTTCTTAGAAACATCTTCTCTTGAAGGCAATGGCTGGAAGATGCTATGAAAGAGAACGATCCCACCAGTGTTCTACTGTTCTTAGTGGGCACAAAGAAAGATCTGATTGTAAGTCTTTTATGTACTATAAAATGTGAATGTTTATTTAATCTGTTTTTACTGCTAAACACATTGGTCACCCGCCTGTTGTGTGTGTTCATGGAGTCCCCAGCACAGTATTCGGCTAATGTACAGGACGCCATTAATGTGGCCCAAGAGATGAAAGCAGAGTACTGGGCGGTGTCTTCTTTGTCTGGTAAGACTGTGTTCCTTTTTTCAAGTTCCATTGTTTTCACAGTGGACATTGTCTCAGAGGAGCTTTAGAGAATGTAAGAATTGTACTATAACATTGAATTATGTACAGACGTGGACAAAATTGTTGGTACCCTTTGGTCAATGAAAGAAAAAGTCACAATGGTCACAGAAATAACTTTAATCTGACAAAAGTAATAATAAATAAAAATTCTATAAATGTTAACCAATGAAAGTCAGACATTGTTTTTCAACCATGCTTCAACAGAATTATGTAAAAAAATAAACTCATGAAACAGGCATGGACAAAAATGATGGTACCCCTAACTTAATATTTTGTTGCGCAACCTTTTGAGGCAATCACTGCAATCAAACGCTTCCTGTAACTGTCAATGAGACATCTGCACCTCTCAGCAGGTATTTTGGCCCACTCCTCATGAGCAAACTGCTCCAGTTGTGTCCGGTTTGAAGGGTGCCTTTTCCAGACTGCATGTTTCAGCTCCTTCCAAAGATGCTCAATAGGATTGAGGTCAGGGCTCATAGACGGCCACTTTAGAATAGTCCAATTTTTTCCTCTTAGCCATTCTTGGGTGTTTTTAGCTGTGTGTTTTGGGTCATTGTCCTGTTGCAAGACCCATGACCTGCGACTGAGACCAAGCTTTCTGACACTGGCTAGTACATTTCTCTCTAGAATTCCTTGATAGTCTTGAGATTTCATTGTACCCTGCACAGATTCAAGACACCCTGTGCCAGACGCAGCAAAGCAGCCCCAGAACATAACAGAGCCTCCTCCATGTTTCACAGTAGGGACAGTGTTCTTTTCTTGATATGCTTCATTTTTTCGTCTGTGAACATACAGCTGATGTTGCCTTGGCAAAAACTTCGATTTTTGTCTCATCTGTCCACAGGACATTCTCCCAGAAGCTTTGTGGCTTGTCAAAATGTAGTTTGGCATATTCCAGTCTTGCTTTTTTATGATTCGTTTTCAACAATGGTGTCCTCCTTGGTCGTCTCCCATGTAGTCCACTTTGGCTCAAACAACGACGGATGGTGCGATCTGACACTGATGTTCCTTGAGCATGAAGTTCACCTTGAATCTCTTTAGAAGTCTTTCTAGGTCTTTTGTTACCATTCGGATTATCCGTCTCTTAGATTTGTCATCAATTTTCCTCCTGCGGCCACGTCCAGGGAGGTTGGCTACAGTCCCATGGATCTTAAACTTCTGAATTAATATGTGCAACTGTACTCACAGGAACATCTAGTTGCTTGGAGATGGTCTTATAGCCTTTACCTTTAACATGCTTGTCTAGAATTTTCTTTCTGATCTCTTGAGACAGCTCTTTCCTTTGCTTCCTCTGGTCCATGTCGAGTGTGTACACACCATATCACCAAACAACACAGTGATTACCTGGAGCCATATATATAGGCCCAATGGCTGATTACAAGGTTGTAGACACCTGTGATGCTAATTAGTGGACACATCCTTCAATTAACATGTCCCTTTGGTCACATTATTTTCTGTGTTTTCTAGGGGTACCATCATTTTTGTCCATGCCTGTTTCATGAGTTTATTTTTTTACATAATTCTGTTGAAGCATGGTTGAAAAACAATGTCTGACTTTCATTGGTTAACATTTATAGAATTTTTATTTATTATTACTTTTGTCAGATTAAAGTTATTTCTGTGACATTGTGACTTTTTCTTTCATTGACCAACATGGTTACCAAAAATTTTGTCCACGTCTGTTATTAATAACACTAGCCTGGCTCAAACTGTAGGGGGGGGAAAACACCCTTGCATGGTATGAGGAGAAGCAGGATTCGGAAACCGGACACAAAAAAGCCGAACCATTCGCGTTTGTGTGATACCAGAGAGTGATTATAATCAATTACAAATCAACAGAGAGTAGGAATTAATTTGCCCGCACTCGAGGTGTGATAACCATCGCTTAAATCATAACATGATGACAGAGGACTTTAAATCAGGGCTGGGACCACTTAGGCTGGGCGGCTACATCCGCCCCTTGTCTTGTACTCCGGAGCCCCCCCCCCTCCCCGCCCTTTTAATCCGGCCCTCCTGGTACTTTTAATCCGCCCCTGGCATACTTTTAATCCGCCCCGCAAATTCGGGACAGAATTGTCCAAATCGGATCATCAGGACAGCATTCATTTGACCTTATCCTGTAATGCCAGACGTTCCACCAGGTGGCGCATTAGGTGCAGTGATACATTGCGCATTAACATTGATGCCTTTTATATGTTTATGTTTGACGTGTATGCATCTGGTATGCATTAAAAGTCAATGTGGCCCCTGAGCCAAAGCATTTGTCCACCCCTGCTTTAAAATTGCCAAACTCTACAGGAAGTGGTCCAAATGACACTGCTACATCTTTAGATAGTTCGGGACGAATATGATGTTGGCATCTACAAGTGGAACTGGTGCAACCTCTGGATGCTGTTACGTCTTGGAATTCCCCATGGCACAATTCCTGGACTTCAGGAATGTACTGGAGCACAAGGTTATATATAATGTGATGTGTTATGTGTAGGCCTTTCTAAAACCATATGTCTTGAACACAGTCAGGAACATTATTACAGTTTAGGAGCTAAATGTGAGCACACACTGCTGCCTTTATTGGTCTTTGCTATTCTAGAAGTTCAGAGTTTTGAGATCTCAAGACCGCCAGGGATTGTAGTGCCTTAGAAGATACACAGGGCTTTGTAAGTCATTATCCACATTCTTCGTTTGTAGTCGATTCCGATTTTAACAGGTAGCCAGTGTAGGGATGATACGATTGAGGTTATATGGTCATATTTTAGATTGGATTAGATTCATCTTTATTGTCACTGCACATGTGGGTACAAGGCAACGAAATACAATCAGCATTCAAACAGGAGTGCATTTTCACAGTGCAATAATTAGCATATAACAATAAATAATTTGCACATATACAATATATAGAATATATAATCATAATTTGAATATATCAACAATAAACTGAGGGAGGTAATACATTACCTTGACCATGTGAGAATTGTAATTTGTTTATTAATGATATAGTACAACAATCTAGTAATGCATTACAATAGTCCAGTGTAGAGCTCATGAATGCCTGGACTAGCGTCTCTGCATAAGACATAAATAACATGTTTTTAGCATAGAGAAGTTTGTAGTGTGGAAGAAGGATGTTCTTGTAATATGGTTGCTATAATTTTTAGAAGGCAAGTTGCTGTCGAAAATAATATACAGTAGGTCAGAGAAGATCATCACATACTTGCACATCCTACATTACTGAACACATACAAGTCATATTGGATATAGGTTTTGTTCACCTGTAGGATGCTCAGTTTCTTTCACTCATATACATGAAATAAATATATATTTATATAAAATTGCATAAAAGTGTATCGGTAGAATACACTTTGGTGTATTTAATTCCCATATCACATCAAAATAAAAATATATTGCGTTCAAAAAGTTCCTCCGCAGTGACTGTGTAGAGTAAGTCATGGGTAACGACTTGTTTAATTAAACTTATTATTTTCACTCATGTATGTATTTATTACATTTTGCACAGTGTTGTGATGCGGTATTTCTGTTTACTGAAAAGCTGCTTGAAATTTTACACAAACTAAATCTGTGTATTTATCTCCAGTTTTAAAAATATGCTCCACTTCCTGCTCTACACGCCACTGCGGAGGGATATCCTCCATTACGTACCGGTCACGACTCACTGTTCAGCACACACTTGGCCGCAGACTTTTTAATATATATATATATATATATATGGGGCACGGTGGCTTAGTGGTTAGCACAGTCGCCTCACACCGCCAGGGTCCGGGTTCGATTCCCGTCTCGGCCATGTGTGTGTGGAGTTTGTGCATGTTCTCCCCGTGCCTCAGGGAGTTTTTCTCCAGGTTCTCCGGTTTCCTCCCCCGGTCCAAAAACATGCACGGTAGGTTGATTGGCACCTTGGAAAATTGTCCCAAGTAATGAATGTGTGTGTGTGTGTGTGTGTGTGTGTGTGTGTGTGTGTGTGTGTGTCCTGTGATGGGTTGACATTCCATCCAGGGTGTATCCTGCCTTAATGCCCATAGACGCCTGAGATAGACACAGACTCCCCGTGACCCGAGGGAAGATCGGATAAAGCGCTAGAAGATGAATGAATGAATGAATGTATTTAAGGAACACAGAATTAAAGATGTTTTTTTTCTCTGCTGATTCTGCTTTTTTTCATATTAGTTATTTCGTATCTACACAGAACAGTCATGTGATCATGTGAACGTATTAATCAGTAAACAGTGGCTAACAGAGGAGCAGAAGAACTTTAAAAATACCTCGCTCAGTATTCATGACTCATGTATTGGAGCGTTTCCTTACTGTAACTTTTCTTCTTACAAATGGAAAGCAAAATATTTGTCTCCTCTGTTTTTTGCTGATCCGAAAAATGATCTCATACGCGATTCAAAACCAACAATGTTATCCGTGATATTTCATTCTGAAGCTTCTCTCGGCTATTACAGCATACTAAGTTAATGAGTGACCAGAGGGCGTGGATCAAAATGGGGAGCCTTGTATAGTTAGTCGCAAATATACCCTAAGTTAAGCGTGAAGTTAAGCCAAGGCAACAACCTGTGATAAGTTCACTAGTTCATATATATAATTATGTGTGTGTGCGTTTGTGTGTGTATTGCATAATGGTCCTTTTCCACATGACTTTCCATTCTTCTGTCGACTTTTGTTTGTTCAGCTGCACCACAAGTTATGCAGTGTGTTTTGTACCTGATTTAGGGTTGATTTCTCGCTGCAGCATAAGAAGGTGATGCATAGACAAAAGTATTTTCATGCGTCGGACTGACTCACTGCATGAGTAATGACACAGATGGTTGCGAAAGCTCACAAAAAGTTAGAATTCTCTGGACTTTTAAGCAAAATCTGATGTTTTGTCATTAGAAATGAATGAACTTTAGAATTGCTTTCACTTATTGTGTACCTCATTTTACTCTCTGTAGATTTTAATAATAATCAAGTCACTCAATGGATTAGAAATGAGTTTTAAATCTTTGACAAAGTGAGGATTGGAGCGAGTGTGCTAGAACAGGATCCGTTTACAGACTGCACAAATACGGCTGCTATTATAACTTAAAAAAAACCTTCAGTGTTTGGGAAATAACTCAGCATGACATCTCAGCATGTTTATTTTGAGAAACTAAATCCTTAAGATTTCAGTTTTGAATAATAAAATCATGTATTTCTTTATGATCCTGTGGTTGTTGAAATATTTATACCTTGTTAATGAGACAATGTGTTGCTTACAGGAGAAAACGTGAAGGAGTTTTTCTTCCGTGTGGCATCACTAACATTTGAGGCCAATGTGTTGGCGGAGCTGGAAAAGAGTAACTCCAGGCGCATTGGGGATGTTGTTAGTAAGTACAGAATGAATGACGATAGATTACAAGTTCTGTATGTACGATTGCTTTGTTTTGAACAAAAACGTGTATACAGAAGTGTCGGTGTAAAATTTCATACAAACAGTGCAAACAGGATCTAATAAAAGTCTTGAACACCACCCTTAAAATATACTATAATATACTGTATGTATATGTGTCATATATATATATATATATATATATATATAATATATATATATATATATATGATTTTATTTATATATATATATATATATATATATATATTATATATATATATATATATATATATATGTGTGTGTGTGTGTGTGTGTGTGTATGTATGTATGTATGTTTTGTTTTTTTCCCCCTCATCCCTGATGACAGAGGCATATTGAAAGATAAGAAGGATTCATCAGTATATAAAAGTAGGATTCAGGAAACATACTATATTATTTTCACACGGTGATTTGCAGACAAAGAAACGCGTTGAGACTCTGGATAAATGTTGATGCGATGTTCGGACTCTCCCATCATCAATACAAGATGCTGGCAGGAGAATAATGCATCTCTGTAAAACTCAGTATAAATAAATGTTGACATTGCATAAGTTTATTGAAAGGAAAGTTGATCCAACAAAATATCAGCATGTGTGTGAGACCTTTTTTGGCTAAGAAGAATGTGACTTACAAAAAACTAAACCAACAACAACAACAACTAATTATCATTTTCTTCTCTCAACAGAAATCAGCAACAACACAAGTAACTTGTATGCAACTTCTAAAAGGAAACAGCCGAACTGCTGTCAGTAAATGGGAGTGAAAAACATCAATTTTGCACTGAAGATGAAACCAAAGCAGAAACTATACGGGGAGGTACAATGAACAAGGGAGACAGTGTTAAAAACGTTTACTAAGAATTTACTGGATTATACATTCCTTGGAAGTATTTTTTTTCTTTGACATTTTAGACATTTTACATATCTATGCACAATCAATGGCTTCATTTCTGTGTTGGATGTTTATAAATAATTATGGTACAGGACAAAAAATAAGTGACAATTTATTTATAAATTCTTTAGTTTACATTAAACAGTGTATTAAGATCAGTCTGATATGCACAATTAAAAAAAACTAAATAGTTCATTACACTAAGAAAATTTATACACATTTCTACCGAATTAAATCATTTTTTAAGTTTTATAAAAAATGTTTTTAACTATATGCAGGTTATTGTTCTGTATATTTAGAGGACTTTGCTGATCTCACAGACAAATTTAGGATATAATTGACATAATGTTACAATGGTCATTTAAACGTTCTTAAATCAGTTCAAATAAAATCTCCTGAAATCTTTTCTCTGGACTGTTGTTTAAGATCGTTTTGAAGCCTTCATTAAAACAAATTCCATCACTTATTCTCTTTTGATATAAAACAATATGAACCACAGTAATAATATCCTATAATGAAATGTTCTTAGTTTAAGAAAAAAAATCTTTGTAAAATGAACATAAATTCTTCTATTTTTCTTTGCAAGTAAATATTTGTGGACGAAGAATATTTTAGATAATTTTTATTGACCATTATTCTCTCCTTCAGTACTGAGGTGTATTTAGGTATACCAGAAAACGAACACACATACATATGACGAGATACATGTCAGAAAAATGCACAGATGTGTTTTCCTCTAGTGTCCTCACTCGTATTGTGTCCTTAAACTGTTTAAATGTTGAAGTCCTTGAAATATTCCAGATACTGCCCATCTATTTGAGGCTGGAGTTCCTCAGGGATGCAATGCGAGTACTTGTAATTTTCCTTTATCCACTTTCCACCCTCGCTGTTCTCAATGGCCACGGCAGCAACTCCTGCAACGGGTGGGAGGTCAGAAAAATGATAGGAAAACCCAAAGTGTATTAGTAAGTTTGCAGAGCTGATGCATGAGCTATGACTGTGAAGCACATAATAAATGATTAAGAGCTTTTTATATTCTTCAAAACATCTGGTGGCCCTCATGTGCTGTGAGTGGTGTATCGGACTGTTTCATTATAGGGTAAATGTGATCATCTCAAATAATAGATTTATAATGACCATGTCAGAAAACAGCCAGCACAGGATAAAAGACTAAAAAAACGTTTTGCTGGTCTGGAGGTTTGGACGCCGCTGTCTGTGACCATCATCTATAGACTTATATGTACAACGGAACTTCATCACAGAGTGTTTCATTTCTCTGAAGACATATACATGCTCACCTACAACAGATGCTCCCTGTCTTTCGACCAGCTTGATTGCAGCCTTCATTGTTCCTCCTGTCTCAATCCATTGGTCCACTATAAGAACACGCAGACCTGAAAGAACACCATCATTTAAAACTCTGTATTGGATATACGGATATTTTCCTGTCTATAGTTATCCGTACTGCACTACTGTTAACATCATCTGGCATGAATACAGAGAACAATACACTGATTTACAAAAATTAGACAATTCCATTATTGACAGTCTGGTGCGGTATCCCGGGAACATTGTAACCGGGAACAAGTTACAGTGTATTATCAGATAATCAGCTTGTAGCATATGATATAAGAACTACATTGAATTATTTATGAACTACAGTGATGTAATGAAGGAAAGTGTAGAAACACTTAAGGTGTAAATCCTAAAACACATAACTGAAGATAGTTTTCCCTTCTAGTCTAAAAAATCAATAGATCAATGCAGACAAAATTTCCACATACTTGTTATTATAATATAGTAATTTTGTGGTTGTATTTAAGACTTAGATGTCTTAAATGTCTTAACAGTTAGGATTAGGGTTCGCTCACAAGCCACATAGCTTTGCTACTAGGTTCTGGAAATTTCTAGCATTTCTAGCACTGTTCTAGCACGGTTGTTTTTATGCGCTGGTTGTGTGCTGGATTTCAATACCTGGTTTTAACACATCGACTCGCACTTCCATTAGCTTTTCTCTGCTAGAATAGTCACTATAATCCTGCGTCTGAGTTTCTACACACAGATGTCCTGCTTTTCGGATGGCCAGAAAGCCTTTTCCTAGAGTGATGGCCACTGCTGAACCTGAAAACACAGCATTCAAAGTTATATTATTTATATTGATTTATTTATTTCTTTATGAACCCTTCTCCACCCCACAAAACGCAAAGCATAAATGTAACAGTGAAGAAATGACGAAAGTGCTTGATAAACCTGAACTGAGGTCGAAAGTGTACACATGCCTTAGAAAGCATTACATTTTTAACATTATGTTTTTTATACTGCCGTGATATGGCTTAGTAGGTATTTACATATAGTCTACAATTATATTTGTATTTTTATTTGTAAAAATGTAATAGTTTAAAAGACTGTAAGAACTTAAAAGACTGCCTCAAACCAGATTCCACCATATTTGTAAAATATTACAAATATTAAAAATGAACATTAAAATAGTTATGGCATTTGTTCTGTATTTAAGTTGAATCAATTCTAATCATAGTCTTGATTTAATCAGCCTGGGAAAGGAAGCGAGTCAACGAGGATTATCTCTAACCAAACTGTGTCTGGAACCATGATTAACATTTAAACAATACCCACCCAATACCCGCTCGGAGTCAACAAAGGTGTAAATGCTATTGATACCCATCTGCAGTCTCGTAGTATCACCCAACCATATGGACCCCCCCCCCCCCCCACACACACACACACACACACACACACAAACACTTAATTTACTAATTTACACACTACAGGACAACACAACATGGTACATTCATTCATTAACATGATCTGAGGAAGTGTTAGTATTTTATATAGATACTGATAAGTAATTTTAATTGATAAACTACTGATAAGTAAGTCTTTAAGATCAAGCGCATATACAAAATGAGAAAAATATGGTTAAACAATAATAGCAATTTATTATTCATATAATGTACAGTTTCTAGAAGAATTGTCTTGAGAAAAAATAAGAAAAATTGTAACTGCTAATAGCACACTGCTTTATAAAACAAGCCTGTGTATTAACTACATCTGTTGGCCATAATGTATAATGTATAAAAAGTGTTTATTTCCCCTTATGTACTGATACTTCTGAAACACATTGTATTTTGCAAATCCATTTTTTGTATCGAGAAATCTTATTTGGAAAGCTGTCTATATGGAAATGAAATTACTGCAACATATTCCTTAAAAATGTGTAAAATATTGCAGAAGATTGTAAAGATCCAAAAGAGAAAAGCATTACATTTGCATACAGGCAGCTCACGAGATCCTATACATGCAGTTGGTGTGTAGCCTAGTTTATATTCAACAACTTATGTAACAAGCTAAAAATAACACAGGAGTGGCCCCGTCTTAGAGGCACATTGCCTGGAACAACATGGTAAAGTGCAAGAGTACCGAGGATAAAGCCCATTGCGTCTATTCCAGCCACCAGGTTGGCCCACGCCTAAAAAAGGAAAACCAAAGGAGCCATTACTGACAAACATTTGGAATGGTTTGAGAAAGACGTCTCAAACACAAAGTCTGAAAAAGATACGGCCGAAAACTGCGGTAAGTTGGGTAGTAAGGCAAAAAAGATAAAAAGAAAGTAATTCACTAATGATTAATTTTAATTATAGATAATAATAATAATATATCCAAACAGAATCTATTATTACTTATACTTAGTAGAGGGGAGGAAAATCCTGTAATCATGAAAGGACATATTTACGAAAATCAAGAAGACATTTAAAAAGGGAAAAAAGATATGACAGAAACCTGGGAATTGCAGTAAAGTCTAGAAGGATCAAGCCATGCATACTCTGGACCCTTTGTGTTAGGTGCCATTAGGGACAGATACCAGCCTTCAACCCTCTTCTGAGGAACAGCCAAGTCGTTCATGTCGACGCAAAGCTCTTCTTCTGTAATCTCAGAAACTCCGGAACAGCAGAAAGTTGGCACTGTTAGACTCGAGTGTTGGACCTCCCCTTTATCCACTGACACCAGGGGGCAGTTTAGGACTACAGGATTGCCAGGTTGCAAAATTAATCAAATGCTGTAGATCTCTCCCTCAATCCTGCCTTTATTTGTAAGCTTGTAATAAGGCCAGTGGAAAGTTAAAGGAAATAAGATGGCGAAAGATTTTGACGTGGAAAAATCGAGACATTTTTTTTCCTTTTTGTTCCAGTAGTGTATATAACAACAAAGTCATGTTTATTTCTATTTTAACAGGATTGGAATCATGTAGGTTTCTCACTGCTTGGAAAATTATATAGTGTCTGTTGGGTCATAAGACAATAAAGTTTGAACAAATAAATACATTTTAAATGTTAAATAGCAAAATAAGGTTTTATACACTTGCCTAATTCAAAACAGTTAAGAATTATAACTCTCAATCTGGCAACACTCATTACAGCCAATTATTCACATGGTATATTCGTTTTGTGTCTCCCAGTGTTTTGTTTACTGTTGGAAATGGGGTCAAAATGGCTCTTTGAGTGGTAAAGGTTGCCGACGCCTGTGATAGACCAACACAAAGTATCACACAATTGTGAAGTTGAAGGAAAATAATCTATGATGTTAAAGATTCTTTTTTACAAATAGAAATCTGAAAAAAGTGTGGTATGCATATGTATTCATCCCCCTTTACTCTGATAATGCTAAAAATAAAATCCAGTGCAATCAACTGCGTTCGGAAGTCACCTAATCAGTAATTAGAGTTCATAGCAGGTTATGGTCGCTAAACCGCTGGATGTCCAGGTGGTGCTCCGAAAACCACGTGGGCTACATAGATAATTGGAAAACTTTTGAGGGTAAACCTGGCCTGTTAGGGCGAGACGGTGTCCATCCCACCAGGGAAGGGGCCGCTCTCCTTTCCTGTAACATAGCACATAGTCTTAGAGTAGGACTAGTTAATCACTGACTACCCAGAGTCCAGGCCAAGGAGCAGACAAACCGGCTAATCCAACCGTCTGCTCGCTGTACAGAGTCGTCACTCAGGTTATATAAAATTGAGACTGTATCTGTTCCTCGAGCGAACCACAAATCTCGAAAGACTCAGAAAGTCTGTTTTGATAATCTAATTAATGTAGATACCTCTTATTCAGATCTTACTGAACACACAGCCTCCACCTCTGTTCTGAAGTTAGGTTTATTAAATATCAGATCTCTTACATCTAAAGCAATCATAGTTAATGAAATGATCTCAGATCAGGCGTTTGATATCCTGTGTTTAACAGAAACATGGGTTAAACAAAACGAGTATGTAGCATTAAATGAAGCGAGTCCTCCAGCATACAGCTACATACAGCAGCCTCGGCTAACTGGTAGAGGAGGAGGAGTCGCACTTATCTATAAGGATAATTTAACTATTGTACACAAGCATGGACACAAGTTCACTGCCTTTGAAGTTCTCCATACTAACATTAGTATAGCCATCAATAATAAGGTGAGACAGTCGCTTCCATTAATTATCATTTACAGACCCCCAGGACCGTATTCTGAATTTCTTAGTGAATTTGCAGATTTACTATCAAACCTGGTCGTTTCTGTTGATAGAGCGCTAATCGTGGGAGATTTTAATATTCATTTTGAGAACACAGACGACCCGCTGAGGACAGCATTTATGTCCATACTCGACTCAATGGGAGTCAATCAGTGTGTGATAGGACCCACTCATAAAGCAGGTCACACCTTAGATTTGATATTATCGTTCGGGCTAAGTGTTACTAGCATAGTGACTGTCCCACAGAACGAAGTTATATCAGACCACGATCTAATTTTATTTAAAGTGTGTTACGGTAATGATGTACACACAACACCACGCTATCAAACTAAGCGTACTTTTCACATCTTTAACTGCTCAGAGTTTCGTTAGCCGATCTCCCAAAATTATCCATGATCATTGGATCCCCCTCTGGACCATGTAGAACTCGATCAGGCGACCGAATATCTAGAGTCAACCTTCCGTGGCACCTTAGATAATGTTGCACCAGTTAGAAGAAAAATGGTTAAAGATAAGAAACTTGCCCCCTGGTATAATGACCAAACATGCGCTCTTTAAAACAGAGCGTTAGAAAATTAGAACGAAAATGGCGTCTGTCGAGACTGTTAACATTTAAAACTGCCTGGAAAGAGAGCACCAGAAAATATAAAAAAGCCCTGAGTGAAGCTAGATCAGCTTATTTCTCCACTCTTATAGAAACTAAACTCCTAGATTTCTATTTAACACTATAGCAGAGTTAACTAGGAATAGGAACACGACAGAAATCTCCACAGTAACAACATGTAACAGCGACAACTTCATGAATTTCTTCAATAACAAAATAACAAATATTAGGGAAAATATTCAGGCCCTAAATCACGATTTTTTCATTGATTCTGGTGATAAACTAAATACACAAGGCCAGATCCTAGATCATTTTACTCTTATTGAAGAGAATGAACTAATTTCACTCGTCTCTTTTGCTAAATCGACAACTTGTTTATTAGATCCCGTACCGACACACTTTCTGAAACGGGTAGTAGCAGCAGTATCAGAACCCCTGCTCACAATAGTAAACTCTTCACTCAGCAGTAGGTATGTTCCAAAATCCTTTAAATTAGCAGTCATTAAACCACTAATTAAAAAACCTGACCTCGACCCCAGTGAGTTATCAAACTATAGGCCGATATCAAACATCCCCTTCATTTCAAAAATCTTAGAAAATATAGTTGCGCAGCAGTTAAGTTCATACATACTTAAGAATAACATACACAAACTCTACCAATCAGGATTTAGACATCATCACAGCACAGAGACAGCACTCGTAAAAGTAGTGAATGATCTCTTACTGGCATCTGATCAAGGCTGTGTCTCTCTGCTAGTATTACTCGAACTCAGTGCAGCCTTTGATACCATTGACCATAAAATTCTCCTTCACAGATTAGGAAAGGTAGTAGGAATTCAGGGAACAGTCTTTGCCTGGTTCAGGTCTTATTTAACTGATTGCTACCAGTTTGTATATTTAAATGGTGACTATTCTGTGCATTCCCGGGTACAGTATGGTGTGCCACAGGGCTCTGTATTAGGCCCATTGCTCTTTTCTATTTACGTGCTTCCTCTGGGCAACTTAATTCGTGAATATTATATTAGTTTCCATTGTTACGCTGATGCCACACAGTTATATGTCTCAGCTAGACAAAATGAAAAAAATCAGTTAAGTAAAGATGAGCAGTGTGTGAAAGCCATAAGAGAATGGATGTTAAATAAC
This sequence comes from Kryptopterus vitreolus, assembly GCA_030449085.1. Classification (NCBI taxonomy): domain Eukaryota; kingdom Metazoa; phylum Chordata; class Actinopteri; order Siluriformes; family Siluridae; genus Kryptopterus; species Kryptopterus vitreolus. The sequence continues at coordinate 92,824 of JACRUU010000026.1, read as the reverse complement.
TTCCTCCTGCTTAATCCAGGTAAAACAGAGGTTCTAGTACTCGGAACACATGCAGCTAGGAGTGAAATATCAGAACAAACAGTAACTCTAGATGGTCTTTCTACCACACCCAGTACAACTGTAAAAGATCTAGGTGTGATTATAGATTCCAATCTCTCAATCGAAGCTCATGTAGATAATATTACCAAGATATCATTTTTCCATCTCAGAAATATCGCCAAGATCAGGAATATATTGTCAATTAATGATGCAGAAAAACTAGTCCATGCTTTTATCACATCCCGGCTGGATTACTGTAATGCTTTACTGTATGGATGTTCAGCGCGGTGTATAAATAAACCTCAGTTAGTTCAGAACACGGCAGCGAGACTGCTCACTAGGACTAGGAGATATGAGCACATCACCACTGTCCTATCCACACTACACACATCAACCCTGTCCTATCCACACACACATCACCACTGTCCTATCCACACTACACACATCAACCCTGTCCTATCCACACACACATCACCACTGTCCTATCCACACTACACACATCAACCCTGTCCTATCCACACACACATCACCACTGTCCTATCCACACTACACACATCACCCCTGTCATATCCACACTACACATCACCCCTGTCATATCCACACACACATCACCCCTGTCCCATCCACACACACACATCACCCCTGTCCTAACCACACTACACATCACCCCTGTCCTAACCACACTACACATCACCCCTGTCCTAACCACACTACACATCACCCCTGTCCTATACACACACTGACATTACCCCGTCCTATCCAAAATACTACATCACCCCTGGTCCTGTCCAACATGCACATAAGCCTGTCCTATCCACAACTGGCACATCAACACGGTACCGATCCACACCTGACAGCATAACCCCTGGTCCTATCCAACATACACCTATTCAACCCTGTCTCCACATGCACATCACCCTGTCCTATCCACACACACACACACACCTGTCTATCAGCAGCACATCACCCGGTCCTATCCACACTGAACATAACCGCTGGTCCTATCCCACACTGTACATCACCCTGTTCCTATCACAATATAAACACTCACCAATGTCCCTACCCACAGCGACTAACCCCCTGTCCTACCACACTATAAACATACACCATGTCCATCCACAAAATACACAGCACCCATGTCCAGAACTTCACACTACAAAAATCAACCCCCTGTCCTATCCACACTACCAACATCACCTGTCCTATCAACAATGCAATCACCTCTGGCCTATCCAAACTACTACACACATTACCCTGGTCAATCCACACATACACATACCCCTGTACTAGCCACACTGCACAATCACCGTCTATCCACATGCACATCACCCGTTGCTGTCCACATGCACATCACCCCTGTCCTATCCCACACTACACATCACCCCTGTCCTTCCACACACTGACATTCACCCCTGTCCTATCCACACTGCACATCACCTCTGTCCTATCCACACTACACATCACCACTGTCCTATCCACACTACACACATCAACCCTGTCCTATCCACACACACATCACCCCTTTGCCCTCTCCAACGATAAAAATCCACCGTCCTATCCACACTACACACATTACCGCTGTCAATCACAAGATACACATCACCCCTTTGCCTATCCACATGCACATACCACCCCGCTATTTTGTATTTTTTTCAACATCCACCCACATCCACACATCCCTCTCACCAGCCATCCACACTGCACATCACCCCTGTCCATCCACACTGCACATCACCCCTGTCCAATCCACACCGCACATCACCCCTGTCCCATCCACACACACACATCACCCCTGTCCTAACCACACTACACATCACCCCTGTCCTAACCACACTACACATCACCCCTGTCCTAACCACACTACACATCACCCCTGTCCTAACCACACTACACATCACCCCTGTCCTAACCACACTGCACTGGCTCCCAGTGAAATTCTGTATAGAATTTAAAATACTACTATTAACTTATAAAGCACTGAATTGTCTCGCCCCACAGTACCTGACAGAATTATTAGAGCCTTATGTTCCACCACGCATGCTTCGATCAAAGGATGCAGGCTGTTTGTCAGTACCATGTATTAGGAAAATTACAGCGGGGGCGGAGCTTTCTCTTATAAAGCCCCAAAGTTATGGAACTCCCTCATGGTTAATGTTGGAGAATCAGACACAGTCTCAGGGTTTAAGTCCAGGGTGAAAACTTTCTTATTTAACCAAGCTTTTAGTGAATAGTCCTACCTTAGATAAAGGAGTAGATCTGGGGGACACATGGATGTGGAGTATTATAGTGATCTGGTGTGTTTGTGGGTCTGTTCTTCCCTTTTCATTATCACTCAGGTTTGTGGTGGTGAGTAGTGACTGTTATTACACATCAGGAAGATTATGTCTGTTGTTTACCTTCTTGATTCTGCCTTTTAGTGCGTGTTATAGTGTATCTGCGGAGTCCATATGCCAACGACCACTAATCTCACACTCCCATACTGAAACATGAAAAGGAATAACAACTCATTTCTCCTCTGTCTTCTCCTTCCTCTCTCTCATCCCCGTTGAGTTACATGTCACACTGTCGGATGCTTGTGCAGTGATCCTCAAATTCATCGAATACACTCCACACTCCACAAAATAAACATCTCAACCACCACACGAAACACAACACTAACAACACAATGAGGTGGGTTCGCTGTGAGCGGTAGCATCTAAAGGCTTTCTTCCTGTTTAGGGAGTTTTTCACCTAACCGTCACCGCGCTTGCTCAGCAAGAAACAATTAGGGTCAAACTGATCTTCACTTTTCACACATTAGTATTATGTAAAGCTGTTTTGGGACGATGACACATTGTAAAAAGCGCTTTATAAATAAAACTGAATTGAATTAAATTGAATCTGCGAGGTCTCAGAGGTTTGTTACGGAACATCAGTGAGCAAACATCATGAAGACTATAAAGAACATACCAACTGAGAAGCAGTTGAGAAGTTTAAAGCATTATAAAAATACATGTAGGGAAGCAAACATGTGGGAGACGGTGCTGTCACTTGGACCTGAACCTCATCAGAAATGTTCAAATTGAGAGAAGCCACTTCATGCCTGCGGCGTTGTGCAATGTGTTTCTCACACAAGCTTGTGATGCATGTTTTTGAGCATCTGGTTAAAATGCTCCACCAGTGCATCTGTCTTGTAGGTACTAATTATGGAATTAATCATGGAGTTGCCCAACGGCCTATGTAACATTTGATCAGCTGTGGGATCTCATTGAAACTGGTCTTTGGTCTGATGATTTCTTCAGATATCCTCAGTCTGGAGAATAATTGGATGGAGTTGCACTTGATGATCTTGGGGGCGGTGATGAAACAGGGATACCTAGTTGGAGAATCTCTTATTACAGGAATGCCTTCCAGCATTGCTCTTTTCCAGCAGCCCTACAATGTCGCATTGCGATTGTATTGAAATGCTGTTTCCATTCCTTCCAAATCGCAAATTTATCGAACTGAAATACAACTAATGGAAACGCATCGACTTCGCACAAACACCATGTAGCGCAAAAAAGTTTTTACGCTCAGGTGAGGTGATTTTCCGTGCACTATTATCTCCTTGTATGCTTGTATAACACACCTACGTCTCTGATTAAAGATAAAAACGGCTAACGCACTGGCTGTGATATAAGTAAGCCTGATGATATCTGTCTCCATTTTTTTAAATAACATCGCGAGAGGACGAGTTTTCGTCGCATCACATGGTTAATGGAAACGATGCTACATTTTTAAATTGATATTTACAAAATATCGCAAAAGTTTGCACAAATTTGTAATGGAAATGTGTCTAGAATCAGGGGTTTGCATGTATAATATATTATTAATAGAAATATACATTTCCATTAACTTTCTTTTACACACACATTACACAAGGTTTTACCCTCCGACCTTGACTGCTACAACATGAAACATTTGTAGTTACTGATATACAGCCTTTGTTTACCGCTTCAGTAAGAAGTGAAAGTCCCACTCCATGTGATCTACAGTAGCTACACTAATAACAATGTGTGTCCTTTCTCACTCACTTGAATGCGCTGAGTTTCCAGCTACTGTCCCTCTCCATTAGGACTTAATAACAACCATTCAGTTTAGGTTTTCTCTCCAGACACACAGTTGCGTTGTGTCGTGGCTATTGTCAGTAAAAGCAAATAAGTTCAATTTCCCAGCTTCCTTTCTTCACATTGCTGCAGAAAAACTAGAACTAGAAAAAATATATAGAAAAAACAGTTTTGATGAGAATTATGAGCTATTGGTGCTCTTTTTTGGTGTGTGGGAAATACATCCCGAATGAGCATTCCTGTACTGCTGGGCAAGTTTGGCAGCAGCTAGTCCAGTTTTCGGGTCCATTTCCTTTACCCATTTCTGGATCACATGTGGAAGAACAGCTAGTAGCTGCTCCAGGATAAGTCTCACCGATTTCCTTCTTGGTGTGCCACTCTGGTCTCACCCAACACTGGTATAAATCCCTCAGCCGATGATATGTTTCTGTTTCAGACTCTCCAATTGGGGGTAGTACTGGGCAACGAAGGGCGCGTCAGAGTGGGTTCTGTAGATCTCTGAGTAATGTTTAACGTTTCCAGCAGAGCCGTCGTTTGAGGTCATTGATTGTAGCACCTCTGCCCGGGTGTCTTACTCCCCTGGCACAATGGCCATAAGTTGCCTCCAGGTGGCTGTGCCCTGTTATAGGCAGGAATCAAAGATCTAACAGGTAATCGGCCCATCATCTCCGTGGGCGCCACTTAGAGGTTCTGGCGAGATGCTCAAATCGATGCAGAAAGTTCTTAATGTCTTCCCCCTGCTGGAAAATTGGCAACTTTGGCTTCTTTTGTGGCATTGGCTGACTCTCTGTACCAATGGAGCGAGGAGCTTCTTGGTCTTGCTCGTAGGTCTTATCTCTGTGCTGAGTTAGTGTTGGAAGCTCCATTCGTAGACTCTCAGTATTTGTTATTGCCTCAGCTGGCTGGACAGCTTCTAGAATGAGGTCTCGCAGTCCCTCTAGAGCAAACAGATAACGTTCTTCTTGCTGCTTTTGTGCGCTCAGGAACTCCTGCAACATAGAAACCATCTCCCCTCCAGAGGCTGTAGCACGAGAGGAAGGCCTTGCATTACATAATGTAGACTTGGATCGAGTCGATGGCAGACCCTCCTCTTTCTTTTCCTCTGAAGACTCGGTAGTATCCCAGTCCTCATCCTCCTTGGTGACCACTTTGATCCGAGGCCAGAGCAGCGGTGTAGGCTTACTTGTTCTTGTCTCAGTCTTACGAGCAGCCATTACACTTAAGCCATCAAATGTGATATAGTGGGTGTCCCTGGCTCACTATGAGGCAAATTCTGGGTTCATGTCAACATTAAAGATGGTGTTATTTGCTGAGCTGGTGGGTTGTAAAGTGACAGAGCTAGAAAGTGGAGGAAAGATAACAGTCCTAACATATTAAAAAGTCAAACAAAACTAAAATATAATTTTAATAAAAAGAGTGCTAGAAAGTGGAGGAAAGATAATTTTCCAAACATATATAAAAGTAAACCAAAATTAAAATATAATGGTAAATAAAAAGAAAAAAACAGTGCTAGATAGTGGAGGAAATAGTGCTAGATAGTGACCAAAACTACAATATAGTTGCAAGCAACAATGACGGGCCCAAGCTCCTGTGCCACTGGCGCCCGGGCAGACAAACAGTGTTCAAAGTGGGAACATAAAAGTTGTGAACACTCCAGTTTTTCTTAAGTGCTTTGGAGTATTTCTCAAATCAAATCAAATATTTTAAAACAAGATTGCATTTCTCAAAAGTAAGTATTTGTCAATGAATATATCGTCTCCATCAGAACAAGTATACAGTATAGTCTAAATATTTAGACATGCTGTCAGTATAAACTACAGTTATAAACCATGGTTTGTATTACAGTACATGCGTTTGCAGGGATTATTGTAATCGGTTTTAAATTTTTTTATTGACTCAAAATAAAAATAATAATGACCAAATGGAATTAAATTGTATTAGGTTTGAGAGAGGTGGGATAAACCTTTCTATAAACCGAACAAAATAAATAAAAAATTCTGCCATGTAAATGAGTTAAACTGATTACTTTGTCTCCTACTGTAAGACCAGTGTTGGGAAGGTTACTTTTGAAATGTAATAGGTTACAGATTACAAATAACCGTATTGTAAATGTAATAAGTAGTGTAACTTTTCAATTACTTTATACAAATAAAGTAACTGATTACATTTGATTACTTTTTGATTATTTTCATTTGTCCACTAGGTGGCGCTCGGAACTGTAACATTTTATTTTGTAATTAAATTATGTAATACATGTAACTAGTTACTCCCCAACACTGTGTAAGACAAAATTGGCTTCCCCAGACCTGTATCAGGTCTCGTATCGGCCCATTCATCATTACCTCGCAGAAAATATACACAAATTACTGTATGTTTGTGAACACGGAATTGATTTGCCATGACACGGTATTCTGCACATCTTCAAACAGTGTTTGTATAAAATATATAAAATAGCTCCTGCTGGCTGAAATAAACAACAGCAAACAGGACAGCGGCTAATGTGCGCATGCCACAAAGTCATTGAAAGCCCCGGCATGTACACACACTGTATCGGATTAGTTAACGTCTTTTGTACACAGCTCATCTAATCTTTCATTCGGAATTACACAAAAAACTGTATATGTAAACGGGGCTAATGGTTGAAAATGCACAAATCTGAATTTCTTCTTTATGGTATCAATGAATTTCAACAAACATATTTATTTGATTGCATATTTGATTATATATTGTTTACTAGACAGTGGACAGGATTCAGGCTTTTACTGGAGTGTTTTAGTGTCAGTGTTCTGCTTCAGAAATGATCATTTTGTGTTTTGCTCCGTCACCAATTATTCAAAACCTTTTATTTTAGAGAACTAGTTTTGATGTGATGTCATACACGTCCATCAGTTACAAACATTCATGTGAACAATTCATCAATTCATGAAAGATTTACAAAAAACGTTTAACAGACCTGTGAAGAGACGCTTGACACATTTTGAAATCTGGTTGAACCATTTTGCATTCAGTGACTTGTGCAATGAACTGATGCATAAATGTCGGTTAAGATTATTTCGATGAAACTAGTCTCATATAGTTTGATCAACATGACATAAACAAGTGATAATGCAGGAAACAGCAGATAGTGCACAATCAATTATATGAATGTACAAAAGCATTTACAATTTGTTAAAAAACACAACGAAGTTGCTTTGATGATGTGCACAATGACTAAATGAGGGAGGTAATGAACAGGTAGTTGTATTTCTGACTCGAGAAACACTCCAAAGCAAATGAGAAAAACTAGTGTCTAGTGGTCATAATTTAGTATTACAATGAGCAATTTAATGTTGTGAGCTTTGCGAGCATCACACAATCAGGAAAATAAGAAAACTTCCATACAACTCATAGTTATTGTATATAGTATATATTATAGTTAGTTGTTGTTAAAGTTCTTTTAAGCATTAGGACTAAGATACAGAATCAAAGATTTTCCTCTGTTATGCCCTTAATTTGAATGCTCCCTGTAGCAGCAGGATTTAAAAAATCACAAATTCCTTTAAGGTTTTATATCAGCCATCAGATGAAAATTAGGCACAAAATACAGTAGATTTCTAAAAGTAAGCACTTCCTGCTACCAGTTGGTGGTGCTGTGACTCAAAAGAGTCATGTCTGTGTGATCAGCTTTCTCATCTTAACCTGAAGCTCAGTTTTGATGTACATCATTCAATGTACAAAGAAGTTATTAACCACTTCCTCTTTCCTTTAATTCGCCATAAGGCTGAATTGTAAATTATAATGAATATAATGAAAAATTATATAAATAGCTTAAGAGGAACATAACAAATTCCATTAGGTACATTTTTTAAGGCAAGTCATTTTTCAAACAAGTCTGTCAAATGCTGTAAATGTCAAGTCAAAATAACCGACTTCCTATTGTGCAGATCTTCATGTATGTGAAAGTCGTTAAGCTCAATGAGATCTAGATGTCTACTGTACCGACTACTGAGTGTCGGTACAGGTCTATGATCTATGCAGCGAGTTCCAGGGGGCGCTGTGAAGGGCCTGTAACACACATCATAACCACTCACACTGAACATTAGGTCTTTTACTTGTAAGATATAAGAACGTTTCCCCCTTTTTGTTGTCTGTATTTAAATGATCGCCATAGCAACAGGATTGAAGTTATCACAAATTCATGTTTAAATCTGCCACGTGTTCTCATTATTCGGACTGATTTTGAACAAACTTGGTTAAAAGTAATGAACAAAGCTGTTGGTGCTATAACCGAGACACATATAGGTCATATTAATGTGATCAGCTTTCTTCTCTTAACATGATCATAAGGTTTCATGTTCATCACATCACAACTCCCTCTTTCTTTTTATTCACCATAGGTTTAAGGCCTCGACGCAGCTGAACCCTTTAAGACAGGGGTGGGCAAACTACGGCCCGGGGGCCAAATCCGGCCCCTTGGTCCTTTTAATCCGGCCGGCTGAACTGCTTCGGCTTCTTTGCCGCACGAGAAGAATGTATAACCACACAGCAACGCTGACGTTGTTGGAGTACGCTCAGTGTTAAAAATGAAGGAAAAATACAGCCATTTTTTTTGTTGTTTCTTTTCCTTAAATAGAATATCCTTATTCTTAAGGATAGTGGGTAGCCTAATGAACATGATGATATTTAACACTCTTTACAAGAGGAAAAAATTCATATCGAACATAAGTTACGTTCAACGTTATTGTTGGTTCGGCCCACGAACACACCTCAGGTTTCTCATGTGGCCCTTTGGAAAATATAATTGCCCACCCCTGCTTTAAGATATTAAAATGCCCGTTGCAATATTCCATCATCAGAGTGTTGAGATCGTATTGGCCTGGTTTGCTGGTGATTGCATCAATTTTCTAGGAAAATTCTATTTATCTGACTTCCTGTGGATTAGAACCAATGTAATGAAGTATGAAAGTTGTTCAGTTCAATGAATTCTAAATGTCGGGTTTTAAATGTCCAAGTGTGTATGAGCTTTACAGCTAAACTATAGGGCTGAGAGTCCTAATGGCCACAGATTCCGACCTGGCTGCTGATTTTCATGGGATTTGATTATAATAAGATCCCAGAAGTGCCTGGATGATTGAAAAAACAAAAGCACACTAGGACTTTGGCGCTAAATAGAATGGAAAAGAAAAAAAAAACAATTCTAGAAAGTGGTGGAAAGATAACAGTCCAAATATCTTAAAAAATAAACCAAAACAAAAAACATATAATAGATAAGAAAATATACCCACAGACAAACACTCTCACAAAACGCTTGCTCGCTCTGCGTCCTGAAACCGGGGGTGTGCAGCTTTTTAAACATGAAGCCGCTTCCATCAGAAGGTAAGTATAATATATTAATATATAATTATATGTTTATATATACACGTCAATATAATATAATCCACATTGATTCCGTTGATAATATAATAGTAATAATAATAATAATAGAACAGATCTAACGACAGAGTATAAACTAAACATTAATAACACATATATTCCACCCCCCCCTACAGTAAAACCCTGGAATCATCCACTTTCGGTTGGTCTGCGCATGCGCCCGGCCGCGCTGGAACCTTATCAGCCAGTTCGCTGCTTGTGAGATCACAAACGCGCAGAGCAAAAGAATTCAACAAGCGTGAACTGGTTTAGAAAGCGTTTAGAAAGCGTTAAGCGTAACAAGCGTGAACAAGGTGAACTTAAAAGGCGTTATAACAAGCGTGAACTGGTTTAAAAAGCGTTATAACAAGCGTGAAAGCGTTATAACAAGCGTGAACTGGATTAGAAAGCGTTATAACAAGCGTGAACTGGTTTAGAAAGCGTTATAACAAGCGTGAACTGGTTTAAAAAGCGTTATAACAAGCGTGAACTGGTTTAAAAAGCGTTATAACAAGCGTGAACTGGTTTAGAAAGCGTTATAACAAGCGTGAACTGGTTTAGAAAGCGTTATAACAAGCGTGAACTGGTTTAGAAAGCGTTATAACAAGCGTGAACTGGTTTAGAAAGCGTTATAACAAGCGTGAACTGGTTTAAAAGCGTTAAACAAGAAAGCGTTATAACAAGCGTGAACTGGTTTAAAAGGCGTTATAACAAGCGTGAACTGGTTAAAAAGGTTTAAAAGCGTGAACTGGTTTAAAAGACGTTATAACAAGCGTGAACTGGTTTAAAAGGTTAGAAAGCGTGAACTGGTTTATAACAAGCGTGAACTGGTTTAGAAAGCGTTATAACAAGCGTGAACTGGTTTAAAAGCGTTATAACAAGCGTGAACTGGTTTAAAAAGCGTTATAACAAGCGTGAACTGGTTTAGAAAGCGTTATAACAAGCGTGAACTGGTTTAAAAAGCGTTATAACAAGCGTGAACTGGTTTAAAAAGCGTTATAACAAGCGTGAACTGGTTTAAAAAAAGCGTTATAACAAGCGTGAACTGGTTTAAAAAGCGTTATAACAAGCGTGAACTGGTTTATTAAAGCGTGAACTGGTTATAACAAGCGTGAACTGGTTTAAAAGGCGTTATAACAAGCGTGAACTGGTTTAAAAGGCGTTATAACAAGCGTGAACTGGTTTAAAAGGCGTTATAACAAGCGTGAACTGGTTTAAAAGGCGTTATAACAAGCGTGAACTGGTTTAAAAGGCGTTATAACAAGCGTGAACTGGTTTAAAAGGCGTTATAACAAGCGTGAACTGGTTTAAAAGTGGAACTGGTTTAAAAAACAAGCGTGAACTGGTTTAAAAGGCGTTATAACAAGCGTGAACTGGCTTAAAAGCGTTATAACAAGCGTGAACTGGTTTAAAAAGCGTTATAACAAGCGTGAACTGGTTTATAAAGCGTTATAACAAGCGTGAACTGGTTTAGAAAGCGTTATAACAAGCGTGAACTGGTTTAAAAGGCGTTATAACAAGCGTGAACTGGTTTAAAAAGCGTTATAACAAGCGTGAACTGGTTTAAAAAGCGTAAAGAAAGCGTTATAACAAGCGTGAACTGGATTAGAAAGCGTTATAACAAGCGTGAACTGGAGAAAGCGTTATAACAAGCGTGAACTGGTTTAAAACGTTATAACAAGCGTGAACTGGTTTAGAAAGCGTTATAACAAGCGTGAACTGGTTTAAAAGGCGTTATAACAAGCGTGAACTGGTTTAAAAGGCGTTATAACAAGCGTGAACTGGTTTAAAAGGCGTTATAACAAGCGTGAACTGGTTTAAAAGGCGTTATAACAAGCGTGAACTGGTTTAAAAGGCGTTATAACAAGCGTGAACTGGTTTAAAAGCGTTATAACAAGCGTGAACTGGTTTAAAAGCGTTATAACAAGCGTGAACTGGTTTAAAAAGCGTTATAACAAGCGTGAACTGGTTTAAAAATAACAAGCGTGAACTGGTTTAAAAGACGTTATAACAAGCGTGAACTGGTTTAAAAGCGTTATAACAAGCGTGAACTGGATTAAAAGCGTTATAACAAGCGTGAACTGGTTTAAAAGGCGTTATAACAAGCGTGAACTGGTTTAAAAGGCGTTATAACAAGCGTGAACTGGTTTAAAAGGCGCGTTATAACAAGCGTGAACTGGTTTAAAAAGCGTTATAACAAGCGTGAACTGGTTTAAAAGTTATAACAAGCGTGAACTGGTTTAGAAACAAGCGTGAACTGGTTTAAAAAACGTTATAACAAGCGGCTGGTTTAAAAAACGTTATAACAAGCGTGAACTGGTTTAAAAAACGTTAAAAAGCAAGCGTGAACTGGTTTAAAAATAACAAGCGTGAACTGGTTTAAAAAACGTTATAACAAGCGTGAACTGGTTTAAAAATAACAAGCGTGAACTGGTTTAAAAAACGTTATAACAAGCGTGAACTGGTTTAAAAAACGTTATAACAAGCGTGAACTGGTTTAAAAAACGCTATAACAAGCGTGAACTGGTTTAAAAAACGTTATAACAAGCGTGAACTGGTTAAAAAACGTTATAACAAGCGTGAACTGGATTAGAAAGCGTTATAACAAGCGTGAACTGGTTTAAAAAACGTTATAACAAGCGTGAACTGGTTTAGAAAGCGTTATAACAAGCGTGAACTGGTTTAAAAAAGCGTTATAAACAAGGTCTTGAACGGTTTAGAAAGTCGTTATAACAACGTGAACCTGGTTTTAAAAATTGTTATAACAAGCGGGAACTGGTTTAGAAGCGTTATAACAACTAACGTGGTTTAAAAACGTTAATCGACACGCGTGAACTGGGTTTAGATCCGCCTTTTGTAGTGGCCGAGTCAGAGCCCAGACCTCAACCCAATAGAGATGATGTGGATTGACTTGAAGAGGGCCGTACACTTGAGACGTCCAAACAATATGACGGAGTTAAAGCAGTTCTGCCAGGAAGAATGGGTTAAAATTCCTCCTCAGTGATGTGCAGGTCTGATTCACAGCTACAGGAAGCGCCTGGTTGATGTTATTGCTGCCAGGGGGGGTCAACCAGTTATTAATTCTAAGGTTTCACTTACTTTTTTCCACTGCCATTTTGAATGTTGAATGATTGTGTTCAATAAAGACAAGAAAGATTGGATTTTTTTGGTGTTATTATTTTTAGACACATTGTGTTTGTCAATACCAATGAATTAGATGAAGATCAGATAACATTTTATGACAAATTTATTCAGAAAACCATGAAATTCCAAAAGGTTCACATACTTTTTCTTGCCACTGTATATACATATATATATATATATATATATTATATATATATTATATATATATATAATATATCTATAGTATATAATATGACTATATAGACACACACCAACAAATGTTGTGGACATAGAATATGTATAGTGTACAGAGGAACTGGTATATCTCTGATCAGAAGGTCATGAACTCAAACCCCAGCAGCACCAAGCTACATAAAGGTAAATATATTTTTGGATACGATGGTTGAGAAATTTTATGCACAGAGTTGGTGTTCGACTAACTTATGGTAGATGTATGCTGAACAAATAAAAATGTCAAAGGTATTGTAAACCAAAAGCCATATCAAAAGGTAAGCCGTGTTTTTCTATGAGCACAATTTTGTTTTATATTAGGGATTTGTTGAGGGTGTCGCTGTGATAGAGGGTCATGAAGTGGCCATAAGTAAATCACTTTTTACTATTTATTTGTCTTTTTTTAAAATGTAAATAACATGGGCATTTGGAAGATAAGTTAAAGAGGAAATGATTGGAAAATGTAAAAATGGACACTGCACATAGGCAATAAGTAAAACATGTCATTTGAGGTGCTTCCCTGGAACTTTTGGTATTTTCCCTGGAACTTTCCTCATCCACTCTGTAGAAGTGCAACTGTAAATAAGAAAATGATCATTTATGAAAGTATAATATTAATCCAATACATTCAACGAATGTCTAATACATGTCTAATAGTAAAATGCTTCGGTCTAAATAACAATGTATAAATAAACATGCTTTTTATTAATAAATCTGACAAACATGTTATAAAGTTGATGAGCAGCATTAAAACTGAAGCATTACAGCTTTCAAATCCAGAGTTTACCATCTTTTGGTTTTCTTTTCTGCTATGCAAGAGTCTGTATGTTATAGCAAGATTAACAAAATTCTCAAAAAGAAATTGTAGCCAATTAATGAAATACTTTGTCCATTAATTGAGCATTATATAGTATCTCAGAGCTTTTTACTCAAATATCAGATTCAGTTTAACATTAGCCATTTGTTTCCATGGGTTATTACGGCTTATATTAAACACGTTTTATTAAAGAGAACACTTACTGTACGTAGGATGATGTCAATGTAATGCATTAAAATATCTTACTGCTAATAACACGAATGTGGCATGATTTACACAACTATGACTGTTTCTTTCACTGGCTATAATTCATGGACCACTGTAAAACAGAAAACAAATGATTAAGTAAGAAAAAAGCAACAACAAAAAAAAGAAAACACTTTGTCGTTGTCTTAAGAAGAGGGTTCTTTTTTCAGGTTTTTCTATGTAAAGATGAAGATCAATCTTTTTGTGGTATGTAAGTTTAATGGTTTACAATGCACAGTATTGTTTTAGGGAATTTAAATGTTTTTTATGGGCTTACAACTAGATTAACTTGCTTGGGTCGTATATGTCCAGCAGATTCATATACATGTATTAGCAAGCATGAAATAAGCCTATGTTAATTTAGGGGGGTTTGCCAAGAGTGTGGCCTGATATTTCATCATTTCTTTGTGCCTCAATAATTCCATTGTGAAAAAGCCTACTGCCCGCCAGGCGCATTTCACGAGTGCTTAGAAGGCAAAGCAAAACACTCAGTCTGTCAGAGATGCTTATTATCTTTTCCACTTTAATTCTAGAATTTGAGATTCTAGCTGTGGAAGGTGCAATATTGCTTTGGACCACTGCATTCCTGCACAAATGAACATGCTTGCCTGCTGAATGTCATTTTATCGAAATAACACTCACATATTCTGGTCCATATAATCTGATACCAGCTGATGACACAGCATAAAGGTCTTTTGTGAACTGTGATACTAGGCAAAGAAGTCTTAGGGGTTTTCTCAGGCACTTAGCAAATAAACGTCGGATATTTCGATCAAAATTTTTCTGTCTTTCTTTTGTTCTTTTTCTCAAAGAAAATTCCAACTGAGTCATAATTCAGTTCAGGCATGACTGAGCAGTAGGGGGTTAAAGCCTAGCTTGAGGGCATTATACTGCAGCAGCTAAGCCCTTTATTTTCTATTGCACTCATTTTAATCATTTTTTTGAACAAATAATATGTGATTCATTTACATTGTAAAATTTCTCTTAAACACAAAAAACTATCTATGGTTTAAATGGTGTCCATCAAATCCCATTCTTTTAGTGTATAATACTTCATTATGTACTGTTGCAAATTGGAAATAGACTTCTAGTTATTTTTTACAGCAAAAAAATTCTAATCTCATATTTCAAAGGTGGAGATAATCGATATGATTCCCACAACACTTGTCTGGGTGTTGCCCTAAGTCTCATTGATGCATATGGGAAAATATGTGGATAAAAAAAAACCTCCCCTCCCCAGTACAATAAAAAGAGCTACTGTAACGCAAATTGCTGAAAAAATATATCAGAATACAAAAAAAAAATCAGATGTTGCATAGAAACATGAGAACAAGGCCATGTGGTGGATGGTGATTTGAGATGTACCGCCAATCTTAAACATTGTGATCACAAACCTGAAAACATCTTAAATACCAAGGACACCTAACAGATCATGGCAACAGTATTGACTAATGGCTTCGTTCAGCAGGTTAATCCCTGACCCACAGCTTATTCTCATACACCATCTGTAGGAGGTACTGGACAACTAAGTCAAATTCATGGACGTTCTATAGCCCACTTAATGTCATTGAGCCATTGTGGTAAATCCATAGCAAGCCATCTAAAAAGTATTGTTTATTTTTTCCACAAAATGAGTGTGCTATGGTTGTGTAGGGTCTTTATACTGTACAGCAATAAGTAGTGTAACATGACATGGAAACAGTGGTACGGAGCTTATACATATGCTTAAAATCAATAAACCTTTACATTGACAGCGAGCTAAATAAATATTTGTGACTAGTTAATGATATAAGCAGAACTTTGTGATTTAGGTTAAACCACTGGATGAATAGAAACTGAAGTTGACTTTTGTGATTAGTCTGTTCCCATGTTTAGTCCCTAGTGTAAAGGAGAAAAGGCAGTGTGGCTCCAGGCCAGATCAGGTCTCTCCTGCTTTGTGGCTTGTGACGCTCAATCTCGTTGGGTCCTAGGAATCACCCCATCTCTTGTTGCCATGGTGATGGTGAAAGTCCCCGCCCCCTCGCCGCGTCAACGGAGTAAATCTCGCGCTTGTAAAGAATGAAGGGTTACTTTCGGTCAGGGTACTATTTCTCAGTTCATTCTCCGCGTGTGTGTGTGTGTGTGTGTGTGTGTGTGTGTGTTCTCCTCATAGTCCCAAGAAACGACGCACATCCATCCATAAATAATTCAATTAAAATACGACACTGGTGTGTAAAACAATAGGCCATTGTATTCACCTCCCAATAACCGGTGGCATTATTTGCATTTTAACTTCTATCTATCTAACTATCTATCTATCTATCTATCCATCTATCTATCATCTATCTATCTATCTATGATACATATGTGTATACTTTTAGTTACTTGTAAAACAGTATATGTAATCATATGAAATAATTTCAGATTATTATTTTTTTCACCGTGTTATAAGCAGGATATGAACTTTATTGCATGTTTGGCTGTGACTTGCACAGACCTGCTCAGGCTAGGGAGTTTCGTGTGATGATGGGAAGATGTTCGTTAAGTGTGAGACCCCTCCCATGATCAGGAGTCTATTAAAAGCAGCTCACACGGGTTCCTGATGCGCGGCCGCTGGTGCTGTCTCAGGAGCCGTGGTGCTGAAAGTGCGCTGCTGTCATGTGGTCGGTTTTGTTCCTGATCCTGTCTTACTTAGACGGAGACTTTGCCAAAGCCGAACTTTCCGCTTTAGACACGGAAAAAGAGAGCAGTGTTCCATACTTTCTGCTCAATGCGACTTCATGTGCGGGCACTTCGGCGTGCCCTGTAGGACTGAGCTCTCTGAAAGCCGCCGATGCGAACGCGAAAAGTGTAGGACAAGAGACTGGGAACAAACTACACCCTGCAAGTAACATACACACTTTGCGGAGATCCAAACGGGGCTTCACTTATCCCGGAACTCTGTGGTGTGGAGCAGGCAACAACGCCGACAACTACGACCAATTAGGTAAGGAGAGTTTACATTCTGAAAGATTATATTTAGGGTTGCTTTATTTCATTGTCACTTTTATTCTAATACACTTGCACATGATGTATGATACAGGTACTGTAGAAAGTATACAAGTTAAATGCAATAAGACCATTTGATTGCTCTTAAAATAATCGTATGAAGAATATAACTTAAGTAAGAAATTACATTTCTCTATTTAGTTCATTACATTTTTAAAAACGTGTTTTGTTGATTATGGGTTTTTTTTGGACCTCCTTTTGTTCTTGCCTCCTTCCCAGGAGAGTTTGCTGAGACAGACAAATGCTGCCGTACACATGACCACTGTCCCCATGTCATCCATGCCTTTTCTTCAAAATATGGCTTCACCAACTTCAAGTGGCATTCCATTTCACACTGTGACTGCGACAATGCGTGAGTAACCCAGTGCTCATCAGCTATGATCTTTTCAGGGTTTCATGCTTTGTATGCTTGAACATGCAGCAAGGATTAAATCATTTAAATTCTGAGTTAAATGACGATTTAATTGATGATTTAAATTATGTTAAAGAGTTGGGGGGGGGGGGGGTAATCCATTAAAACATAAATACACATTAGAACAAAGGATAAACTTTGAAATAGAACTTTGAATAAAGTTCACATCCTAAAATGTACAATTCTTCTGCTTCTTCCATACTTAATATCTCCATTAACATTTAGCCATGTCAGTTACTCAAACCATGTCACATCTGTTTATTAACTGTGAAAACATGCCATTTTGTCTTCCTGCAGAATGAAGGAGTGTCTAAGGGAAGTTAATGACACTTCATCGCGAGTGGTCGGCCAGGCTTTTTTTAATGTGATTGAAGTTCCCTGTTTCGAATTCTCCCTCGAGGAGCAGTGTGTTGAGCGTCACTGGTATGGATTGTAAGTAAAATATCCTGCAGGTTCCAGTTCAAACATTAAATCAGATGTCCTTAGAGACTATATGACGCTATATAATTTTTGCTTTTTCTTTTTAAAGGTGTAAGAGATATGATAATGTTCCTGTTGCTGTAATTAGAGAGTCGGTGGCCTATGATTTTGGGGGCATTGAAGTTATCGACGTGCTGACTATAGCTCCTCCTAGAATAAAATTATCTGAGATTGGTAAGAATGGAAAGAATGAAGGCAAGAATGAAGAAATGGACAGGTCAGAAAGCACAACACAGTCAAGTGGCTCGGGATCCAAAAACCCTGCCCCGGAAGAGCCTTCCCTTACAAATGTTGTCACGGCAGCTGAGGACTTCATCAAAGTACTTGCTACAGTTTCTACTTCGCAGAGCTCGTCTACTGATGGTGGAAACACGGGTGACACACGAGCTTCAGACAAGAAGAGGAAGAAGAATGTGGGTAAAAAGAAAAAAGACTCAAAAAAGAGGCAAGGAAAGGGAAAGGGGAAAAGGAGGAAGCAGATCACCGATATGGTTTCTAAAGCCAATGGGGGTGTCACTGGGGCTCCATCGGACAGCAGAGCAGAGGATGTCATCAACAAGAATATTTATGTGGAAGACTCTGGGAGTTTTGATTGGGCTAACAAGAATGACAACTTCATGAACAGTCAATTCGGTTCTGTCAGAAACATTGAACACTCCAATAAGATGATGAGAGACGACAATCAGAGGACTCTTGGTGAGAGTCCAGCGGGCTCCATGACTGCACCAGATGCAAAACAAGAGGCCAAAATGCAAGAACCACAGAAGCAAAATAAGGAGATGGAATTTGTTCAACTGTTCTCGACAGAAACATCCACCAGCAATGCTACAACCGCAATACAGAGACAAAGAGTGGCGAAAAAAAGACAGAGACATCCAACTTCAACTTTTCTGCCTGTAAAAGGCACACTACACAATGTGATTGCAGATAACACCAAAGGCAGTACAACTGAGAGCACCAGATTAGCTGGTCTGACAACACACACTAACATTAGTCTACCAGGGGAGGAGGCACCACACAATGTTGCGTCCCAGCATGAAAAGGGATCTGCGTTTAATGCCACCACACAGAATACACCCATTGTTGTAACCAAAAAGCTGAGGTTGAGGCAGAAAGGGGGGAGGAGGAAAAGTCGGAAGCCGTATAGCCCTTCCTCCCCCACCGTCTCCTTAAACGCCGAAGATCCAAAAGTTCTTCCAACTGACGCATCTCAGGAGCTGCCTGCTGACGTATTTCATGACCAGGCATCACGATCTAACGGACCAAAAGACGCTACAGAAAAACTTCCCGCACTTGTGTCTGGTGAAATTCGACTTAAAACATTAAAAGGCACTCGGACCCGAAAGAGAGACAGACGACCAAAACCCATGTCATCTGTTGTGGAGGATGCCATTAAAACAGAGCATGAAACCATAGCGATCATGGTTACCAACACGTCAACAGGCTCAGCTTTTACTGATCTGGCTGTTCAGGTACAGGATTCTGATAGAAGCACTGGGCAGCTTTTATCTTCTACACTACAGACCATCACGCCATCTCTTAAACCTAGACCATCAAAGAGAACACGATCGAAAGAGAGGGAAGACAAGAGTAAAAGAAAAGACAAAGGCCATAAAAACCTTGGTTTAAATACCTGAAATAAAATCAGTGTAAATCAATTCTTACTAGTTGTAAATGAATGCATTGCCCTGGTCAGCCTGGGTAATGAATATAAACATTTTTTTGGTAGAATAAGAATGATTTAAAGCATTCACTTTTGTAATACTCCGTGATGGTTGACGCCTATATTTAATGCTCTTATTCAATAAAGCAAGATGTGAAAATCTCTTTGTTGTTTTATTTGTTTCCAGGAGAGTAAAAGGGATTAAGTGGGAAAAGGTTTCATTCTTTGTTAAACTATAATGTTAAGATTTAGGCAACTCAGTAACTATCTGAATCCATGCACAGCAAATCCAAGCTCCCATCAGCTGACCCTCACATGTTCACTGGATCTGACGAGACATATTGTGGAATGTAAGAAAACACACATAAGGTTCAAACTGCATTGTTGAAACGTGATTAATTCCAGATTGAACAAAAGAATTCTATGCATCCTCTGAAATCCACATTAACACACTTTTCCTTTGCACAGACAGGCGGTTAAGAAGTAGGCATTACCAGTCGTACGATTATTCAAATTATGGTGTGATGTGAGAACTACACCCATTCCCACTGAAAACTCCTCCCTCAAAGCCCTTTGGTACTTTTCGCTTTCCGAATGAGAACTGTGCAACAATGTGCACCTTTATGGAGACGCCACACAAAGAGGATAATGACATATTGCAACGGATTGTACTACAAACATGCCATCTTTTATGTAGAATAAAATCGGTTCAGTTGGGACTAGATGGAAAGCGACAGACCCTGCAGGTGTGATGGTGCATTAAGTACATTCTTGACCTTGTTCTCCTTCATACTATTAAAATTACGTTGCTTCAAAGACAGAAAGACAAAAAGACCCAGACTAAACATGATCTGACACGAATGAATGACATCCTCAAATAAAATAAAGGAAGAAATAGTTTCACATACTTGATGCATTGTAGGATTTTGTGGCCTTTTTTTTCCCTCATGCTTCCATCTGGCATGCAGTGGAAACAATGAGCATTTCTTTTTCCTTCCTCTGCTCTCACACATTAACTGTACATCATATTTATTTTCCACCACACACACCACAACATACACAACACACACACACACACACACACACGCACACTCACACACCACTTATAGTGTCACCTAATTGTATACTGTGCATAATGCAATGTGTGATTACAATTAAATGATTGATTAACATTTTCATCCATTTCCATACTTCAATCTATTCACTCGACCTACAAATAAACTCCATTAGTTAAAGCAAGCAGTGATTTCATTTCAGTATTATTTGCTTTTTGATGTTTTCTTTTTTTCCTTTTTAGGAATTATCTTCATATATAACATTTGATTAAAGTTATAGGTGTCTATTGCCTTTCTCTAAACTTGAACCAGTTATAACATGGAAAGGCTGTAAAAATATTTATTGTCATTGGAAATAATTTATTGAAATGGTTTGTAACTTTTCATTGATATAATGCCATCTATCACTTATTATTGCATGGACTATATTTGTGGAATCTTTTAAAGCTGTTGTTGTTGTTGTCCCGCAGTTGTCCTTCATACATATTTAAGCTTCATGTTTATCTGTAAACATTAGTCCGGGACCAATGTTTCTGTTTGTTAACAACCACGAAAATATGACCTTCACCAGGAAACGTGCAGTGAGTGTGTACATTGTGTGTAAACTCTATCAATGTAATCTCAATCAATGTTTACCATGCTCTGTACACTGTTGTGTGTGAAAATCCACTTCTGTTACCCAGTCATTTACACTTTAGTTTTTCATTTCACCAACATATGTTAATAATAATAATAATAATAATAATAATAATAATAATAATAATAATAAATATGTCCATAGCCTTCATTTAGAATTTATATCAGGCTAGATGAATCATTCTTAGTATAATTTTATTATTTAAAAAAATTGCAATAGTTTCTATAGTTAATCATGTGCTGAAATATATCAATTATTAACTGTGCAGTTTCACGTAATGTAGCTGTCACAGCTTTACATCTGAATGTCATTCTTCTTCAAACCATCGTTAGGTCACTAATAAAAATGAACACCTTTACCAAGTTAAGGGGACTATGTGAAATTACTTGAATAGTATTATGTGTCATTAGGTTATGCATTTGAAACATTTAACATCATCATGTCACTACTTTGTTAAATTATAATGTTGAGTGGGATGAGTAGGATGAATAATTAATACGTGCTAATGTACAAAGTGTCCACCAGGTGGCATCTGGGATTTTTGGATACTTTTTTTGTGCTCTGTTTAGTGAAATCTGCAAACAAGGAAAGTCTTCATTTGTAATGATCTCTCAGATTCAGTCATTTTTTTCTACTAGGGCTTCACTGGCGTCCTGCCGGAATCAAATCCATCTCTGTATACATCATTAGAATGCCATGGCTTTAGAAACCATCAATAGCATACAGAAGCACAGTATAACAGTATAATACAGACAGGCGTATCATACAGTGAGAGTGAATGCCATTCTCAAAGCAAGAACCCAATTTACACAATTCATCAAGTCTCCTTTTATTACACCCATCACTGCACCGCCCACATACTTCATCTTTATCAGAAGCTTTAATATTAACCTTATAAAATGACAGTTCCCTGAAAACAGAAACCCCAAGGATTAAGGTATTCCTGTGAAAAGGAAGGCGAATTGGGTCTTATTGTGTAAATTCTACAGGAAAGATCATGTAAACGTATAAATGGTTCTTGAAAAAGCTTAACAACTCTTTTGCACTCTTTTGGAATAATCGTAATCATAAATCATGTGCAACCAATTAAATTTCTGTAAATAAGAGACAGATATAATTTAGCACTTTTTGCACTTTTTGACCACCCAATCAAAGGTTGTGTAAATCCAGATGTTGCTGTTCATCTATTAGATGAGCCAGATATCACCAACTTGAAATCTGACTGATTAAAGCAGCCGGTTTATTGCCATAGATATGAAGCTATATGTTCCCACACTTTTGATTCAGAAGGCAGATTTCTGACCTGGAAACACATGATGGCTGAATAATTGGTTAGAAACAAATATAAACACATGCAAGTGGAAGCAGTGCAATCTGAAGAACAGCTGCCATTTATTTTCAATTATACATGATGTCATGATTCCCATTTATGTGACTGATCAGGAGTCCAGTGTTTTATTCAGTTATCCAGTGAGTCATATTAGTGTCATACACTCTACTGTAGATTGCATAACTCTAGTGATACCTCAAACAGATTGCATGACTTTATGGTGTACAGCATTTTTCTTTTCAAAATGACTTTTTTTAATTACCTTTCATTCAATGGCTTCATTTTAGACCTAACACACGGATTTTCTCACAGATTTATTGATGCTGAACTGCATTCATTCTCCAGCCTTCCTTTCCAAAAGCAGGTGAACATGACCAACCATGTGTGTCTTTTCATCATATTCAATTCTAAATGTATTTCTCTTTAAACCTCCACTCTTCTGGGAAAGTTTTCCACTAGATTATGGACCCCCTTTAACCCTTCGGGAACATGTTTGTGCCTTTAAGTTCTTCTGAATGGAATTTATAATTCTACAACATAGGAATACATTTTATTCAATAGTATGCCTCTTTTGTCACAACAGTTTATGGAATCAACACGTGACACACACTCACATTTACACACACTCACCCACACATTCATACACTAGGGACAATTTTCCAAGGTGCCAATCAAATTACCGTACATGTTTTTGGACCGGGAGGAAACCGGAGAACCCGGAGAAAAACCCCGTGAGACACGGGGGGGGAACATGCGCAAACTCCACACACACATGGCCGAGATGGGAATCGAACCCGGGCACTGGCGGTGTGAGGCGAACATGCTAACCACTAAACCACCGTGCCCCCTATTTCTGTGTGTCATTTATTATTACTGCATTGACACAATCTCTATTGTTAAAAGTGCTTAATAAATAACGGTGACTTGAAGTACTGACTACACGTTTTTTTTTATTTACTTATTTAGTTACTTTTATTAAGTAAACAATTAAGGGCTCTGCCATGTACTTAAGTAATAAACAGCAATTTAATAGCACATATTTATTCCTTTTGATTTTCAGGTTTTTAATACTACAAACAATGGGCATGAATTATAGCTATTCTACAAGTATATGTATGTTTTGTTTAAGACCAAATATTCTTGCAATTTTTTTAAAGAAATTATGGTGTTTCAAAGTACGTAAATCATCAGTACACCAAACAGAACCTTTGTTTCTGCACGGACGGTAAATGAGGTGATACCGTACAAACTGTAACTCTTCATACTTTCATATTGATTAATTAATCAGAGAATATTTGTGTTTGTGGATTTGTTTATTTAAAAACAGACATTTTGATATTTCTATGAATATATTATCATGTATGTGAGGCAAACATTCACCTGACACTCAGGGTGTTTTATTAATATGTCTGAGAAGAGTCATGTATACTGTTGGTGGTGCAGCTTTGGCAGCAGTGAAAGGACATAATTAGGTTTCTTTCTTTAATAATGTCATTGATTCTGCCATTATTCATCTCATTCTGTTATGCAGCGCTCTGTTGTACAGCGTTTCTCTATGACGTTGACTTGTGAGCCTTTAAGAAGTTTTAAGGGATTCAGGTAGGATACCACTGAAGGCCTCGGCTTGAAATGCACTTGAAATGAGTTTGCAATAAAATATAAATAAAATATACTGACAAATTGAAAAATAAATAAGTACAGAACATTGCTGTATAGCAATGACCAGAGGTATTAATACAGTACAAGTTCCAGATGCCATACAAGAACAGAGCATGTGTGCAGAATTATATATACAGTGTATGCATCTGTGTATGTATCAAGTGGTGGCCCAGTGGATATGTCTCTGGGTAACTGATAGGAAGGTAGGGAATTGCCAAGCTGACACTCTTTGGCCCTCGAGCAAGGGCTTTAACCTGCTTTGCTCCAGGCATGCTGTATCTTGGCTACGTAGGTGCCCTGAATGCAAAGAAAGAATTTCACTATGTTGTAATGTTTATCCCTTTGTAGACGATTGTTGTGAAACTGCACTAAACTGCTTCCGGCCTGAACACGGCGAATTTAATGTATGTATTACTCCAATGCCAGTTGATGCATATTTGATATGTACCATCGATCATATTGGAGGCATTAATTGCACAGTTATAATATCTCATTGAAGGTAAAAACACACATGAACAATTTTTTTAATTGATAGTAAATACATTCAAGCAACAAGCAGTTAAGTGAAAACTAAAAACCTCTTACTTTCTTTGCTGTATCTGTACTTTTCACACCAGTATATTTTGCTGATATTTTAGGAAATACATTTTTAGGAAAACTTCTCATAGAACATTTTCTTTTATTATTGTATGCTGGTAATAAGGTACAGGGATATATATATATATATATATATATATATATATTATATATATATAGATTAAGATATATATATATATATATATATATATATATATATATATATAGATATATATATATATATATCTTATATATACACTACAAAATCTGTCATAAACACATGGCAAAAATAAGAGTTTTATAAATCTCAATAATTACTGATAGGATTCATAAACCTTTTTTCCTAAAAAGTCAAAACGCTAATTATTGAAGCACTAACAACCAGTATCACACTGACGGATGTAATAACGCCTCCAGAATAAAAGACCACTCGACCATTGAGTGCCTGCACAGGGCGAAAATTTTCAGTCATGGCAGTCGTGTTGTCAAACCAGAGACCAGAGAATGCAGACAACTGTGGAATAAGGGATATGAAAATAAGTGGGCACAGGTCACATGAGAATTTATACTTTTGTGTTTTCTCGGGACAACATTAAGATAAATAGAAATAATAGATATAAATATAGGACAAATATAGGATAATGGCACACCAACCAGAATGAAAAGGGCACTCTAGGTTTACAGGGCACTCTATGACTGCTTTTTGTTTGTTTGCTCGTTAGCTCCTAATTACTTCAAGCAGGTATGGCAATAAGGTTTCACAAGCCCAAAAACTTGCATGAGATAGATTGCCTAATATTTGTGTCAGTGGCATACCATTTTATAAGATGATATGTCTGTATAATAAACGATAAAAATGATTGCAGCCATCCATTAGTTTTGTGTAAAAAAAGATGAGTACAAATATCAACCATAACTTACTTGCTGTTTGCTAAGTTTAGTAGTGTTTTCAAATACAGTCCAAATGACTGACTGGGAACAGTTGGGTGTAGTCAGAGAGCCATCATAGCGGAAGTAATTCATCAATTCGCTGTGGGAAGGAATAAGCATGTCCAAACTCAGAGGTCCTACTGTGGTTTTGTTGCCTGAAAATGAATGCAATAAATAACAATAATCAGTCAACTTTAGTATATGATTAACTGAGTTGGAACTCAAAATGTAGCTATGAACTTTGATTTAGTTCTCTCTGATATGCTGTAAATTACATCCTCAAAAACAGGAAGCGGTACATGATGGTTGAAGCCATAAATATGTGGGATTTACCAGGGTATTTGATGCTAGACAGAGCATTTATGATTGAATCATATTTGCTGTTTGTGCTGGTCGATTCCTTTAAGATGAGAAAGGACATAAAAATATATTCTTTAACAAAACGATTTAGGTTTGATCATTCACAAGCAACCCACTAAAACTATTTACATGGTCCACAAATAAGCAGATATTTAATGTACAAATGCTTACATAATGATGAATCCAATATTAGTGCAGCATTTACTGTAAGCACTAGCTATGTCATGTATGTACGAATGATCCATGTCATGTATCAATGGCACAAAAGTACAAGTCAAATACAAAAACAAGTCATAGGATTATGAAGTGCATTACTGTACTTAAGTGCTTTTATGTAGAAGGAACTTTTACTTCACTATGTACTGTATATTCCATTAATACAATCCTCCATTCTTTTTTTTTACTCCATTATATTAAACATAAACCTGCTGTTCCTCGTGATTTTTGACACGACATGGAGAGTGCTGAACCATAACCTGTCATAACCCAACAGTTTTCACAAAACTAATCTTATCTGGTTTTAAATGATAAGAAAATCACAAAAATGAAAAATGGCACTTTGAAACAAATTAATTATTAAAATATGCACATAGTTCTCATAGGCCAGTACTATGGGCTGTTACAATTTAACTTTAATAGTTATTAGAATGGCTATTAATATATAACTATACACATTATTACCTGATGCAATAAGGAAATGTCTTAATTCATCATTATGAAAGCATTTTTTACATTAATAATATACTCTATGGGTGTTACATAATGAGCTTTAAGATGTTTAATTTATTCTATTTTGCAATTGCATTTTTATTTTGTTAACTGTATTTCCTTTTTTCAAAACAGCAACAAATAAAAACAGACCTGGAACAAAATTCCAAGAACTGCCAGTCCAGATGGGTCTGAGATAGCTTCTGAAACAGAACTGTATTGTTTCTTTATGTGAACAATATGCATCTGAGGAGAGAAATGACACATATCAATTTAATACATATTCTATCTATCTATCTATCTATCTATCTATCTATCTATCTATCTATCTATCTATCTATAAAATAAGAGAGAGAGAGAGAGAGAGAGAGAGAGATACCTCCATAGGGTACTGCTCTCCATCAATGGTGTGCTCTGATCCCGGTCCACCATTCCTGCCCCAATGAAAATGGACTTCCATGGCTTTGTATTCACCTGTGAGTCCTCCGTTACTAATCACAGCCTCGCCTGACAAGTTAACCTTAACTGGGTAAGAAAAACAACGTTTAGCTCCAGTCCATATGACAATCAGTAACAGTATACACTAATTAAATATGGGTTCTGTTTTTGGCTCTGGAATGGAGGAGTTTGTGTTGAATTTATAGTGATTTCACAAGTTGTTCATGAGTTCCTGCTTCCACGACTCAGGAACTAACAACTCACTATATACGACTACTGAAAGGACATAATACTCATAATTACACACTCCAGTGCTAATGTTTCTAACTCTTTAGTGTTTGTAATGTTTTAATGATTTATAATCACACTCTTGGTGCTGCTTAAATTCATGTTTGTTTCCTCTCATGGTTTCATCCTTACACCATTTAAGGGAGGCTTTTACTTGCCAGAGTCACCCCAGGCTTGCTCATTCAAGATGAACACACATATAATATATAACTTTATTCTATAATTCTTATACTCTATCATTATATGTCCATTGATAAAAGCACTACAGAAATAAAATTGAATTGAAATATAGTTGAATAATAGGGTCTTTTTTGTATTTAATTCTATTGAATTACTTACCTGTGTGACCATTATTTGTGATAATGCCCTGAAAAGCATGTTGGTAACCATCAAATCGGAAATGGGACAGCGGGTTAATAGTCATCCTTTTTGTTACAATGTTAATAGGGGACTGTCTATTGCCACCACAAGTTGATG
Source organism: Kryptopterus vitreolus (assembly GCA_030449085.1). Classification (NCBI taxonomy): domain Eukaryota; kingdom Metazoa; phylum Chordata; class Actinopteri; order Siluriformes; family Siluridae; genus Kryptopterus; species Kryptopterus vitreolus. The sequence goes on along the minus strand of JACRUU010000026.1, from coordinate 64,852 downwards.
CTACGTCATTCCATTCACCCGGACCTACAAAATAACAAAATGTTATGCTCTGTTATTTTGTTGAGAAAACTATTTTGCCCAACTTTTAATGTAAGAATTGTTGTGTAAATAAATTACTAGAGCTCACCTTTGCATTTGTTATCACACGAGACCTGGGATTTATAGCACCAACCTGAGAAAGCAATTTAAGTTTACGACATGTGAGATTTTATGTTTTATTGTAGGTTCCTAGTTATTTTAGACCACTTTTTGTATTCTTTTTGCACAATAGACTAATGCTGTAACATGTTATAACCGTATACATCAATTCTCAGACAATAAACCTCACGCATGAAAAGTGCATGTCAAATACAACCCCTAACAAATCAAACAGGAAATTTTAGATTTAAAGGAGGAGAAGCTCAATAATGGAAGCTCAATACATGAAAATACTGACTTAGATTGCTGGTGAAGATAATGAACCCAAATGCTCTATTTTACACATCTGAATATGTACCAACTTCAGTCATGCATGTTGGAATGCATTTCTTAACCTGCTGCAAGTTTGTAATCCAGCAGTAACAAACCGTTTGATAGTTCCCTAAAAGTGCGTAGAGTTTTTGTGAAATTATTAAACTGTTGTTTTTAAGCAGAATCAACATCAACCAGTAATTGGTATAATAATTATATATATATATATATATATATATATATATATATATATATATATATATATAAATATATATATATATAAAGTTACAGAAGAACAATAGTGTACAGCAAAGGGGTTTGAAACCACCCTTTTTTGTGCTAGTAGCAATTTTCATAAAACTTAAATAGCACATAAAACTAAAGCACATAAAACTAAAGCACAAATTATTCTACCAGGTGCAAACATACAAACAAGATAGTCCATAATTAAACATATCAACATTTCAATCAACATAAACACAATCTACTGTACTGTACTGAACCAAGAAAACCTAGAATCTCTATAGTAAAGTGATAATAAGTAAAGTAATATAGTAATATAAGTAATAAATAGTATAGTAAAGTAATAATAAGTTTTATTCTATATAATCTTTTCTATATTGTATATAAAGTATTGTAAAGTTTTTGCCTCTCAAAAAAGAACCATTTCATGAGGCATTTATTTCCGAACAAATTACATACCTTCACATAGAGCCACCCCTAAAAGAGAGAATAAAAGGACCAATAATGGTAAGATTTGCATCTTGCTTTGTTTGTATGCTACATAAACCAAACAAGATTACTAATATCTTAATGGTGATGCACAGAGAAAGAACCTTTTATAACTTATGGCCCTACGGTATCTTACGACACATATCAGTAACTCCGCCTTTCTGATGTACCCACAGCATGAAAAATGTGTTTGCATAAGGATGTACCCACAATATATTCAGCATAATTTAAAGCTAAGACAGTTTTATGTGTTTTGGTTGCAGAAGAAACTACAAAAGGTATAAAACTTTGTGACAAGTTTAGAGAACTCACTTCTTTATCATGTGTGAACATTTCAAATGCATTAAAAAGCAATATAGTGCTTGATTATGGGTTAGACCACCATCAGACAACTCAAACAACTTTAATACAATGGTAAAGATTTCAAAATGGGTGTACCGGAGGGAGAAGCGTCTACATGCATTTAGGGAAATGGTGGCATTTTGGTTCATTTGGATCTTTAAATGTTGCAAGTTCAAATCCCCGCACTGCCAAGCTGCTACTTGTGCGCTCTTGAGCAAAGTCCTTGAACCTCATTTGCTCAAATGGAGTTGCAGTGGATAGGTGTGTCTGCCAAATGCTATAAATGTATTGATAAGATATTCCTCAAAATTGTCATTGTGTTTGAATGTGGTGCAAATGAAAATGTATTCTATACACCAAAATGAATTGTCACCATTCCCAGGAATTTGTAATTATGTCCGAAACATGACACCAAGACCTACTGAGGTCAAGGGAGCTTTATTAGAATTTAATTATAGCCAAGCTCTACAGGATTATTTATACTGTTATTGTTTAATAGAAAAAAATATCACAATTTCTAACTGTTCAATCTTTCTTAAAGCCCAATTAACACTTAACAGTTCCCTTGGATTACCATGGCAAATAAATCACCAGTCAAGGTACAGCAGGAAGCAACATACATCTGTACATTTAAGGAAAACCAGTAAGTTATATAAACACACCAGTTGGACTCAGGAAAGACTAGTACATTGATGGTGGTGACTAGTATTTTAATCCACTAATGAATAAACAATTGCAAAATAAACAAGAAGAGACAGAAAAGGTGAGTTGGCATATAGGCTTAAAATGACATACCACTAAGAAATGTTGGTATATATATATATATATATTCATTATCCTATATATATATATATATATATATATCTATATATATAATAAGATATATATATATATATATATATTAGGGATAATGAATCAAGGACCGTAAAACACACAAAACAACAACTTGGTAGTGAGTACTGCCTGGAGATACACACTTTGCCTCTGGATTAAACAATAGGATTGAAAACGGATGAAATCACTATAATTCATTCTAGCCACCAGCCTTGTAGTATATTCAGCCGGTCCTGAAGCAAATAGATTCCCCTGATCCAGTTATCATGTGTAGAGAATCTCCACCACCAAGCAACACGTTTTATACAACATAAACAGCCATAATTAATTAATTCATTCATTCATTCATCTTCTATCTAACTCTACCGCTTTATCCGATCTTCCCTCGGGTCACGGGGAGCCTGTGCCTATCTCAGGTGTCTATGGGCATTAAGGCAGGATACACCCTGGATGGAATGCCAACCCATCACAGGGCAATCCATAATTCATTTTCTCTATAATTCTTAGATTATGAAAAGCCCATTTGAAACAATATCCGTTGTGAAAAGTGTTCTAGAAATAAAGTAGAAATTAATAGAATTTAATAAACCTTCAACTAGCAGAAAAAAGAGTTGTAATTCTCTTCTGTGTAGAGAAGGAACTAGTCATGATTGACAAAGTGGGGTTGGGAAAAGGCATTACAATGCCATGTGTGCCACTGTAATACAGTTGTGCAAATGTAAGTTCTTTCTCATTCACTAAGTTATAATGAACGAAATAAAAAATGCACAAAAATATCACATTTAGACAATTCCAAAAGTGAAGACAACAGTGTAAATATAAGTAAAATGTGTGTACAGTCTGTGATGTAAACATGAAGGACATGTAGGTCCTGCAGAGGTAAACTATGTAATTCACCTTGTTATTCCCAGTGTGTGTGTGTGTGTGTGTGTGTGTGTGTGTGTCTGCGCAAAGTATTCAGAGGTAGTCTAAGTAGTCTGTGATGTTATTTGCATTTGTGAAAGTATTCAGAGGTAACCTCAGTACTCTGCGATGTAATTTGAATCTTTGTAGCATACGTGTGTGTGTAGAAAGGGTGGGGATTAGTTATCTCTTGAGATCAGAAGGTCTGTAGTGATGCTGTTCCGAAGCTTCACAGGTAAAAATTGCTTTTAAGAGCTTTAGTGCTCCTGTAGTATGTACCTTGTAGGACTGTGCAAATACTGTTATTACTGTTGTGGATGACGTTATTGGCTCTCTTGATAACCCAAACTGAGCTGGAGCTGGTGAGGACACTCTTGGTTACACACATATAGATACTTCTGAGACTTTGGCTGCAAATTTCTTCAGTCTTCTTCGTGACTTCTTGATTAGTTATGTAATGTTGTGAGACCAGGTGATGTGAAAACTCAGGAGGCTGAAACTGCTCAATCTCTCCTTCTCTCTCATCACTGTGCAATGTAACAGTCTTCATGGTACTGTAAGCCTGGTCCAAAACAGTGTGTACACTGCTCATATTTTAGCAACCATTTTAGTATATCTTTTTGATGGACAAAACTATAAAATTATAAATTGAATATATTTTAGAGAAGTCAATGCTCAGCTACAAATGCTGTGTAGTAGTAAATATTTACTGTCCTCTGAAAATAACTGATCTGAGCGCCTCTGTTTTTTGAAGCTTCTTTGCAACTTCTTTGATCAATTTTTGCAATGCTTGTTTTGTGGATCCCGCCCTTGAAAAACTTTCTTTTAAACCTGGCCACTGTACTATAACTCCGTTTCAGGCTAATATATCTCGCTTAATTGTGCAGACAATTTGTTGTGCTATCCATCATTAGCAATGTCAAACGGAGATGCAATGCAACAATCTAGACATATACAGTATTTATTAACTGATCTCAGCACAGGGTAGTTTGCACAGGGATGATGACAAGTTTTTAGCTGTCTATAAGCTGTCAGTTCATTCACCTTCAGGCAAACAGCGCTTACAATGCATAATAAAGCTGTTTCCTTTCTTCCACTTGAAGTCAAAGTGGTCTCTTTTACTTCCAGGGATTTCATTTCATGGGAATTCAACTGCATTTTGCTTTCCAGTGGGTCTGCATTACTGACCTCCAGGGGCCCCGCTAGGGTTACTGGTACCCTGGCTAATTTGTACTCTGGGCCCATGACACCCATGACATCTCCCAATTTCCTGATCTTATCTCTTTGCTACAATAGCAACACTCATTATTATTATAAAGTCTAACAATTAGAGTAGAGTCACAATAATTAACAATTACAAATGAGTTGGCTGTATATTAAACAAAAAGAACATGCATGAGTCTTTCAAAAACCAATAACACAAAACATCTGTACACACACAGACACAGGGATATGTGGAGGGATATTTGAGTATATATATATATATATATATATATATATATATCTCATAGATGAGATAGAGAGATAGATAGATAGATAGATAGATAGATAGATAGAATTATTTATAAACTTATATAAGATTTTAGAATTGAAATACATGCAACATAAATAAATATTTACAAACGGATTATCGATTCCTCATTAAATAATTCATTCATTATCAGTTAGAGTCTGATCTTGAATCAGTGGCTATGAGAGCAACAAAATAGGAAAAGTGACTGAAAAAGCATATGTATGAAAAACAGATTGTACAGTAGTGCAAAGAAATGTATTATGTGTTTTGAATGGCGTTTGTCAAAGTACAGCAAAGACTGAAAGTTTACCACCGGCTCCACATTATGCACGGTTCACGCCAAAGCCGTTGCCTAGCGACCTCCCGCGTTCTGCACGAGCCACTGCTGTTGAACCCGCTGGTTACAGTCAACGGCCGTCGTGTGGAGGCCTGTATGTGATTCATGACTGAATCAGCAATCCTACCCAGGATCACTACCCAGAGTGAAACCCAATCATTCAACCAATCAAGCGGCTCGAATGAAAATCTATTTCAAACAAATGAATCAGGATAAGATTGCTTTCATTTAAACGGTTTTACAAAAGCATTCCATTTACTGTTTGGTTATTACAATATGTATATATTTTTTTACATATTCCCTAACATAAATTAACAGGACAAATGAAGTTAATAATAAATGAAATGGTCATTTTTAATTCTTGGATGCTATAAATGAAAGACTGGATTCAGTGACTATATGCTGAGTTTCCTCCTTTAAGATTCATGAGTCTTAACTGTAGCCACAATAATTTCTCTCTGTTTGTGGTCTTTCTTTAATAAGTGTGAATGATCAAGGTAACAATATGGTACATTTTTTTAGGATGTTGCATGTCATTATACATCATTGTTGAACACCTTTCTGTTTCTGAATTTTAGTGGTTGAGTCCAGAACAGCACTAAGTGACAATATATTAACGCATATAGACTTGGTTTAAAACCATGATGAGAAGAAAAGCATCTCAGACATGCCCACAACAGGAGACCTTATCTGGTATGTCTTATAATGCGTAAAGTAAATTCAATTCAATTCAATTCTATTCTATTTTTATAGTGCTTTTAACAATAGACAATGTACCAAAGCAGCTTAACATAGATACATGTATTACAAATATATATTTTAAATACTAACGAGCAAGTCAGTGATGATAGTAGCAAAGAAAAATGTAAATGGTATGAGAAAAAAACCTTGAGAGGAAAAAAACTCAAAAGAGAATCCATCCTACCACTAAAAATCCATCCATTATATCTTTATCATTGTTGAGGCTATGAACTGTTCACTGAAGTTATGAACTGTCCTAAAGCATAGTAGTAGAGTTTTTACATCAATTACATTCCAGATCGATGTTAGTGATGTGCTGGTCACAGGGATGGGAATTTGGGATGGAATCCACTAGTCGGCTCTATGCAAGTCCCTTAAAGACCCTTGTACAAGACCATCCGCCAAATGCTGTAAATATAAATGCACTGTAAAAGCACCAAAGCCATATAATAATAGCTAGGAAATAGTGAAAGTTGACACATTAAATATTTCTAAAATGTCATTTATTATACAATAACATTATAATCCACACTGACAGCCATGGCAGCTAATGAAGATCCTGTTTGTTTTTGGCACAAATTCTCTGCACCTTCCTTGCACTTCTTCTCAATCTCTCTGTATGCTGACTATTTTGACAAATGGATTACATCTCCACAAAGACCCCGTCACCATGATCTACTTAGGCAGAAAAAGATATACTCTTTTTTTTAGCGGTGTAAACTATTTGTTCATTTTGAATGAGTTTCTCATGTCTCATTTCAGCCTCAAATAGTGATTTGCTCATTTTCTACTTGATGAGCATGACAAAATTTGCATTGTTTATGTACAGGAATTTGAACTGTGTAGTTCACCTCGAGTTGCCTGGAAAGAGACGTTCCTTCTTTTATCATGTATCTGCCTCAAGTAGTTTGGGCAATGATGGTTTTTAAAGTCTCTGGTAAAAGTACACTTTTTCACTCAAGAACTTTGTGCTCTGACATAGTAATTAAATTAAAAGTAGCCTAGTACCCGAAACCGAGAAGAAAAAGAAGAGGATTTTTAAAATCATGTCAACAAACAGATTAAACCTAAAGTAACATGCCTGCTCTGAAAATGTAAGAAAAACTACAAATATTTATGGGGAAAAAATTAATGAAAGTAAAAGGTTGTAAGTACCAGAAAACTACTTAAGTACCGTCACAGAGGATCTGTGCATCAGGATTTGACATTGTTGCTTTGGTATAGTAAGTCACGTGACAAAATAACTAATGACAGCGCAGAAGATACTCGTTCCGTTTATCATAATTTGTCCATTAGTTTCATTGTCATTTTTATTTATTTTTATTGAAAATGCAACATTCTATATTATTTCTTATCAAATGAACCAAATGGCCATATTTTTACTAAATCACCCGGAAAGATTCGTTCATGTTGATGAACCAAGAAGCAAGTCATTAAAATCATATGGACTGCAGCAGATTGTATGCTTTATATATATATATATATATATATATATAGAGAGGAGAGATGATAAGAGAGAGAGAGAGAGAGAGAGAACAGAGACAGAGAGAGAGAGAGAGAGAGGAAGACAGAGAGAGAGAGAGACTAGGAGAGCGAGAACAGACAGACAGAGATAGCCTAGAGAGAGACAATAGAGAAGACCGAGGAGAAAAAAATCAACACAGAGAGAGAGAGATAGACCGGAGAGAGAAAAACAATACTCAGAGAGACAAAGAGAGAGACAGAGAGAGAGAGAGAGCGACATAGAGAGAGATACAGAGGTAGAGAGACAGAGAGACAAGAGAGAGAGACAATAGATAGATAGATAGATAGATAGCCAGATAGAATGAGACAGATAGAGAGAGATAGACAGAGAGAGATAGACAGAGAGAGTGATAGACAGAGAGACAGACAGAGAGATAGACAAAGAGATAGACAGAGAGATAGAGACAGAGAGAGAGATAGAGAGAGTGAGAGAGTGAGAGAGAGAGAGAGTTAGAGAGAGACAGAGAGAGAAAGAGAGTGAGGAGAGATATAGAGAGAGAGGAGAGAGAGAGAGAGAGAGAGAGAGAGACAGAGAGAGAGAACGCTGATTGGTTGAATTGATTTACTTGCTCGTGGGCCTCAATTTAAAGAGTGTGACATCACGCGAGAAGCGCGCGCCCAGTTTTAGACAACTGACGTAACGTAAAGCCGCAGCGCGAGCGACATGGAGGGGAAGGGAGAAGGGGGGGGTGTGTGGAGCGGAAGGGGAGAGCGGGAGGGGGGGGGGGGGTGGATGCGGAGTGGAGATTGAGGGGGGGGGGGGAGGGGTTAGAGAGGAGAAGGGAGGGGCTAAAGCGGCCCCCGTCGGAACGAGCGCAGACGGCACGGAACAGCTGCAGAGCGGCGCTCCTTCACCCAATTACAGAGAGGAGAGAAAAGAGACCCAAAAAATCACACTTAATATTTCATTCACACAGGAAATTAAACAAAGCCAAACATTAAACATGGTTGACCGTGAACAGCTGGTTCAAAAAGCTCGACTAGCTGAGCAGGCGGAGAGATACGACGATATGGCAGCAGCCATGAAATCGGTAAGTCAGATTTGTGATCGCGATGACATCCTCCATTTCTGCCTCTGCTTTTCTTTCACTTTTACACAAATGTCCTTGTCGCTCTCAGGACATCTGGGGCGATGCCGTGATACCGAATTGGCAGAAAATACAGTCCTAAACATGCAGGCTATATCTAAGGCTATATAATACTAATGCATTTAATAAACATATAAATGTCTTCATCTTATCTGAGCATTAAAAAGATCTGAGTGTAAGGATGCATTATAGCAGGCTGTATTATATCTGCTGCTTGGGCGGTGCCTTCTGTCTTGTAGATAACAGTCAAATGAATGAAGGAACAAAAGCCACACAAAATCTAACCCAATCTGACCCACACAATTTAAGTCTTTAAAAAAGGACAATATGTTTGTCCAGTACTACTGCGCTTGTCACCTGACCACAGCTCATACATTCATTCATTCATTCATTTGCTCATTTGAGGAGTCATTCATTCATTTCTGTCTTAAAGTTCAACAATCTCCACATCTGTACAGGAAGAGAAAAGATAGAGATGAAAGACTTTTCTTTCGTTAATATTATCAGCTATAAACTGATATGATTACAGCAGCAATCCCCACTGTGTGGCTGGTTCCCTTTTTTTTTTGTTTGTCTTTCTCTCACCGTTCCCTGTGTGTGGGTGCTATTTCCCACAAATGTGCATTTCCTCTCTAAGTCACCATCAGAGGCAGTAGAAATAAGCCTATCGAAGATTCCTCCCTCGACCTGCTATGCCGGGGGCCCCAGCATAGCTTTCATCTTCATCATGCCCGTACGTGACTCCCTATCAATGGGTGCTCTGCTGATATCCGATAACCGTGTATGATCCAGCTTAGAAATACCCCCTTCCCATTCTATTATGTAAATTACATTTTGTTAACATTGAGCACACACCTCTTATTCCCATGATTTATCAGTATAGCAGCATCTCACACACGTGATCACACTGATCCAATGTGTTAAGCCATTATCACATTGGTCTGTACAGGGGTTTTTACAGAAGTATAAGATGATATGGACACACATCTGGCAAAGGGTTTTGTTTTCCTTTCCAGAAGTATACAGATGATATGACACATCTGTCAGGGTTTTGTGCCCGTTTTGTTCAGATAAATAAAAAGTCAAGGACACAGATTTTTATGCCTTCTTTTTTATGATTGTTCTGCCTTCTTAAAGGTTTTCATTTGGCATGTCTGCAGGATTTTAAAGAAACGTTTCGATTACAAAGCTAATAAGTTTTAGACACAGAACATTTGCAGTGTCATTATTTTCCATTTTGATTTATTAATTTGTAGCAGGCCTACATGTTCAACCTTCTCTAGCCTAATGGCTGATGTGCTGCACCCATTCATAAGCATGATTAGGCATACTTAGCATAAGCATGCTGAAGAAAGATCGAATGTCCATCCATCCTCTCTTCCAGCTGTTCCCGTTAGGGGTCGCCACAGCATTATTTAGTGATCCGCATATTTTATTTGGAACTTGTTTTACGCCCGAGGCCCTTCCTAACGCACCTCTCTCTGTTTGTCCGGGCTCAGGACCGGCACTAAGAATGCACTGGCTTGTGCAACCCTAATGGCTGGGGACTTACAACTCGAGTGCCCACTAGTGCCAGCTTGGTAGTGATGGGATATGAACATGCTACCTTTCGGTTCAGAGCTCAGTGTCCCAAACACTAAGCTACCACTTCACCCTGGGAATTCGAAAGATCAACTGTAATTCACAATTAAATATCAGTCAAATCTTTTTATTAAATTAACAATAGTACAATACGTGATCTGCGTAGACAGTTTGTCATCTGTTGTAGCAGTATTTTGGGAAACCGGGGTTTAAATGGCAAACTAGAACTGTGGTCATTGTACATTTAATCAATTGAACTTGTTCGCACTGTGACAAGTGTCAAGATGTAGGTCAAGAAGTACAGAGTTAAGTAGATGCTGACGCGGTTCTCAGGCCCTATTCCAAACGCCAAATAATATATTTTCTCCTCAATCCTCATTTAATCTGCCCCTTGGGCTTTAATTATTGTCTTGCTTTCTGCCCTGTTCCCCTTTAAGATTTGGCTGTACTTTATAGCTTGATGTGTATTGAAAGAAGGAAAACCGAAAAATGAGCAGCACCTGAGTAAGTTTGACAAGTGAGAAATTGTCATGGCTAGATGAATGAGCTTTGTGGACCGTTTCTTGTCAGTATGTAATGAAGGTGGTATAGGGTACCAGTACAGGGTCAGCGCACGGCTAACCGAGGCACATGCACAGCAACTGTGGTATAAATGTCTGTTTATGGGGCTGCAAAATTCAGACTGGTCACAGCAATGATAAAATGGCCAAATGTCTCTGATTTTTTTATTTGAACAAGAATTTGGGATGTGCTAGGTTAACCCTAATCCTAAAAGTGTCCCACCTCACACTTTACAGGGCCAGAATGTTATGATTTATTGGATTCAGCTACTACAGCACAACCTCGGAGCCCTTCTATGGTTCATGCATCACACTGTTATTGTGACACAGGAGTGACCTACAGAATATTTGCCTGGTGTTTCTAATGTTCTATATTTTGTGTATACTTGTCTGTATACCTTTTGTGCATGGGATGATTTAACATAATGTCCACAAGATTTCATTTCAGAACTGAATATTGTCTGGCTGGTTTTTCTCCTGATACCTAATATTATTAACAATTAATGCTATATGATTTCACTACACAGCAGCGTCTACATGTTAAACATACGGATGAGATCTTTTAGTTTAGCTTGAAAGGAACTTACACTGGTGTAGAATTTGTATTATTTTGATTCTTTTAAAGGTTTCTTTTGCTGTGCATTTAATGTGCTCAAAAATGTGTTGAAATACTTTCAAAATCCTGGAAACAGTTTGGATTGGAACACAGAGAAGGAAAACACGTAAAGAGCCAGACATTTCACTCGGTTTCTTTTCAGTTACCTGTTTATTCTGGTCACTGATGCGTTGGATCTGGTGCCAAACCCAGGAATACTGAGTGTGAGAGTGGAATGCATCTTAAGCACAGGGCGGGAGAAGTACCCAGTTGCAGGATGAAGAGAGGTACCATTTTGTACCAACCAATAAAGTATGGAGTGGGAGAGTGTTAAATGAAACCAGTGATTGAGCCCGAGACCGGCACAATCTGGTGCCCAACACTATTAAAAACCAAATAAAGTTTTCCAGCTTCGTAAAATGAAACTATTAGAATTTCAAAAAGCTGGAAGGCCTGGAGTGTACTTGAAAACAAATATAGGTCCTCGAAAGTGCTTGAGTAATAATTGGTAAATAAAAGGCCGTGTCAGTCGAATGGTGCCTTTAGGAGCAATCGAAGTAATGTTTGATAGAAGTCAGTTTAGTGAAAATGAAATGCTATCCAGATTCCAGGATAGGATAAAATTACGCATTTTAATGATTCACATACCCTTACTACTGATAGGAATTTTTTATATTATTATTAATTTAAACATTTACATTTTTCTATAGATGGTTTTATAATTTTCTTTTATATCTTGTCAATTTTTTTAACCAAATTCTTCCCCTTTACAATACTTTTACATTTACAAAAATAAACATAGTTTTCAATCATTTTTTACTTATTACAAGTTTTTTCATAATTTTTGTTAGTCATTAATAATACAATTCTTTGTACATGTTTCTGAATTTAATCCTAAACTTTTTTTCTACAATTAGTAATTTTTTTCCTCACACCATTTTTTTTACAATTATAGTTACTACTATTTCTCATTTTTTAGTAGATTGATTCAACCTTTTCCCCTCAGATCGCATTCTTTTTTGATTTAACATTATTAGAATGAACCCAGGTCGAGCTTACTACTGTATTTAATTGAAAATTCCTTAAACTGTTCTCAAGTTTATGAAAGAGAAGAACCAACAAAAATGATTTAGTGTTTTTTAACGGTACGGCTATTTTGAGCGATTTTAACATGATGAGATAGAACAATAGGCCTTAAAGTAATTAAAAAAGAAAAATGGAAAAGAGCATATCTAGTTTGGTTTTGAAATGGGAAAACACCGTGATTGACGACTTTTGTCTAACATAAACATTTGAACCTATGTTTTTGTCATGTAAGTACTTGTAAAGGTAGTTGTTGTCAACGATTGGAAGCTTGTACTCGGGCTAAGATAAAATGCAGATGGGCAGATAAAGCCTTTAAGATCGATTCAGCCACATTGTAAGCTACCTATTTATGACAGGCTCTATGTAGTGCAGATGTAGTGTGTACCAAGGTACATTAGACACCTCATATATTCCTTTTGTCTTACCCCCACTTTTCGTCTGCTTGATAACATTTAAAGATGAAATTCGCACAGTAAATTGAATTTTTTATTTTGGGGAATGATGAGACACCGCTTGCCTGATTTTTGAGAATCATACCATTGTACAGGCACATGTACTACAAAGTTGGTGGCACGATACTGTGTTTGATGTAGCAGAAGATTTCTTTTTGCTTGAATGGAGAACCAAACCTTCAGCATGCAAGCGGCCCTGTGCCAGAAAAAGCTCATGAAGATCTGGTCACAACAGTTGTCGTGGAAGCTCTTTGTGTTCGCTGTAGGCTCTGACTGAACTTTATCGACTACCTTGGATTACTGGAATACTAACTGCACTCCATCACCTACATCAGTACATGACTTTACTAATGCCATTGTGTCTGAATGAGCACAAATTCCACAAACACTCCCAATCAGAGGATCATCTTCCCAGAAGATATATAAAGAAGTTTTGAGTTTATATAAAGTTTTGACCTCCAGCCCGGATCAGCCAGAAGTGTTCTGACCTTATTGATATTGAAACTCATGGAAATTGTGTATTAGCATCCTTAAAGCATCAACCCTTATTGACTGCTTTTTTGCCACTGCGTGCATCTTTGCAGTGGTGCCATAGTATTTCTGGACTGATTGACTAATGATGATGATACGTTGCCAACCTCATTTGCTATGTCTAATAGATTCTCTAATCCCATTCTCCTCAGCCTGAACCAAAGTTTTACTTTTGCTGTTCCGCAAGTCAAAGGTTATCTCGAGGTGCATTCTTCTGTCGGGTCAGTCTTCTAACTAATGCTACAGCTGTAGTTATAACACTACCCCCTCTGTCTGCCTTTTGCCACAGGCTCAGAACCCTTGTGCTAGTGTTCTGTATCCTTGCATAGGATTGATGGTAGATTTCTCCTTGTATTTATTTTGATATTAGTTAAATTCAGAAATTGTGCTTCTCCACAAACATACCCATATTTATCGGTAGTAGCTTGTGTATGTGGGATATGCACTCTTGTTAAATTTTTTTTTGTTGTTTAAAAATACAAAAGAATTTTAATAATCATCCCAAAAACTTTTTGTTTAGTGTCTAACTTGCATTTTTTCAACATATTTTCCGCAATGTCACATTAGAAACATTAGTTTGTTCTTTGGCCTAACAACACTAAAGTTGACCTTCCACTTTTTTCAATATAAATTCCCTTTAATATCGTTTACCTCAATCAAGTTTATTTTTCTACCAAAAGAATTAATTGCTATTTTTCATTCACACAGACAACAGGCACACTTTTTTTTCCTTTCTTTATTCTATCCCCTCCTTTCATCGTTCTTTTCTTTATACATTTTCTTTTTTCTTCACCTCACAAGTTGAATCCCTTCTCTCTTTCCTTCTTAAATGCACCAAAGTTTACCTTCTTTCCCCCCTGGCCCCCCTTCTTTTTTCCCACCCCTTTTTTAAAACATTTCCCTTTTTCTAATTCTCTTCCTTCATCTCAATAAATCTTATCATTTCTCTCCCCAATTCATCTTGCATAGTTTTTTTGTGCTTTTCAGCATCTTTCCCCATAAAATGGTGGATGCGCAAAGATGAAACCCTTTCCTCCCACAGTTACTTTCACATCCATCAAACATTATTGGACCTGCAGCTCCAGAAGGGTATGAAAGTTCTGTTTTTAAGCCACTACTTTGTAATATATCTTCCAATAGGCGTTATTTTAAAGCTTTGCCGGTTTCAGCTCTAGCTCTTAATGTTTATTTCTTGCCCTGATTCTTTCGTACTTGCGGCTTCTAACCCCATCTTCCCTCGCTTCCTTGCCGTCCTGGATCTACCGTCTTTTTGTCAGAGCCTGTCCGCGCCCCTCGACCAATAGCTCACCCCCTCACACCAAGACAGTTCTTTATCTTTTTAGAAAAACCCTTTTTATTGCTGCACTCTCCAACACTCAACAATGGGGACCCCACCATTCTGGAAAACTAGACCCATGTAGTTCCTGATTTGCTTTAATGATTAAACGTGCTTCCGCCGTGGGGCATGGAGTTTACATGCACTATTGTTGAATGAGGCTGTAATTCTTCTCATCCTGCCTTCTCTTTCAATCTCGCACAGTTTCTCGATGTGGATTCTGTATGCTTGTAATTTCCTCCACACATTAAATCTTACGCCAGGATTAAAAAAGTGCTCCACATTCTTTACACAGGCACTTGATTGATATTTGAGGACACTACTACAATAAAAAATCTCATTTAAAAAATAAAGCAACGTACATGTTTTTTTCTTATATAATCTAAAATAACTTTTTTAAAAAAAAAAAAAACATTATATTTTACATATATCTACATATATATATATACTTATATATCTAAACATATAACATTTATTTTTAATCCTCACTCTATGTTTCATTTTATTTCAAAAGTTGTTATTAAAGAAAGGACCCTACATCACAGTTTCATCAGATGCGATTTTTGTTGATGTTTTGAAAAGTCCCTTGTTGTGTCCAGTTCATTATTTACAAAAAAGTCACCAAATATTGAAACATTTGTTTATTTTTAAATTCTTTTGCTTATATTTTAAAAAGGAAGCAAGTGAAACTAAACACCGCGTAGTGGGCCAAGTCAGTGAAGTGGAGATAAAACTTCCATATGCTTACTGGTGATTTTTGGTTGGGGATCTTTGATTTGACACACACTATGATATAATATATGTAGGGAATGGAACTGAAAAATATGTCCTGTGGGTTAATGGGTGGTGCAATCATAATAATGGTCGGGGGAATGGTCTGTGCTCGTGGTTTGTGAAATAGACTTAACGAACATCAATGCGAAATAATTCGCCCTGAATTTTTTGACCGCATTACTTGAGTTACTCGTGAAATCCCAAGAATATATACACTAACAAGGGCATAGGATTTATAGAAACACCCTGCACATCTGTGATATCTTAATGGAGGGTTTTGTCAGAATATTTCTGAAACAAAAGAAAATTGTTTTTGCTCAGAGAGCAGAACCTTTTATAGTATTTAAAAAAAAAAAATGTGTGGGCATGACGTATGCAGTTAAAATCAATATGGGAAATCAGTCTATCGTGCTCCGTCAGTGTTTAGAGAAAGGTCGGGAAAAGTCCAGGTAACCGTGGCCCATCATTACTCGTCAACTTAACTTACAGTGCAGGGGCGCCTTTCATAGACGCCTTTTGTATGTCTGTATGTCTGTCTGTCTGTATGTCTCACACACACACCAGCATGTCAGTCATCGTTTGCTCCACATGTAGTGTTTCGCTGCAGATTTACACGCGTAGGGTAGAGATTCTCAATGTACAAAGGCTGATTGCCATGGAAACTGCATTAGCTCATCTCACGCCTGTGCAGTCAAATTCCAGGAGCCTAGCGTGATTAAAACGTTATGCAACCAAGGATTTATGGCTGGTGCTTCCGCCTGCAGTAAATAGGAATAGTGACAAAAGTCATTTTTAGTAAAGCTGTGAGTAAATATTTTTTCATACGAATGAAAACTTTCATAAATGATACACGTTAAGGTAAGCTGGAATTTTTTTAATTTCTCACAACACTGTACAGGCATACTCTGACATGCTTTTGTGGGGTACATACACCGTACACTGGATCTATGATCTGATGTCTGCTTTGTGTGGGGTGTGTGTGTGTGTGGGTATGTATCTATATATATATATATATATATATATTGTGGGATATTGTATCGGATATTGTGCTTATTTTTGCCATGGCTTCACCTGAGGTGCTCAGGAATAAATGGACAACCTGTATTTTAAAATTTCAAGTGTACTCGAGCGACTTTTCCAAATAGTCTTATATTTCTAAATTTAAAAAAATGATAATACAATGAATGACAATCAGAGATGAACATTAATGATTACATTTTTTTGTATTCACCCATCAGTTTAAATGCAGTTTTTAGGCAGTTTGATTGGTTGTTTGGTAATGAGATATTATCATGGTTTGTTTCCAAAAACGGACTCTAGGAACCTAAATCTTATAGAAACAGTCATGTGGTCATTCATTCACATTTTCTCAGTTCAGACAAGCTTCAGAGTCCCTGCAACACTGCCCGGGATGACATCGTTATAGAAGATAACTTTGGCGAGTGAATTAATGTTTGCAAAGCTTATTTTGTCATACTGACTGCAGAGTTTATTTCATGTGTCCCTGAATACTTGAATGAGTTTTTAATTGCAGGAGTGCAACATGAAATGAGTGAAGATATAGTTCTAAGAGACAACGCAGGCTGTGCCGTGTGCACTGTAGCACGGACTGAACAAGATGAAATGACTGTGCCATCATTTAATTCACCTGGCATTGTCCTGTTGTGTTTTAGGTAACAGAGCTCAACGAGGCTTTGTCTAACGAGGAGAGAAACCTCCTGTCAGTGGCTTACAAGAACGTAGTGGGTGCGCGCCGCTCCTCCTGGAGAGTGATCTCTAGCATCGAGCAGAAGACCTCGGCTGATGGCAACGAAAAGAAGATCGAGATGGTGCGAGCCTATCGTGAGAAGATTGAGAAGGAGCTCGAGGCCGTGTGCCAAGATGTGCTCGGCTTGCTCGATAATTATCTGATCAAGAACTGCAGCGAGGCACAGCATGAAAGCAAGGTGTTCTACCTGAAGATGAAGGGCGACTACTACCGCTACCTGGCCGAGGTGGCTACAGGCGAGAAGCGATCCACAGTGGTCGAGTCTTCCGAAAAGGCGTACAACGAAGCGCACGAGATCAGCAAGGAGCACATGCAACCCACACACCCCATTCGCTTAGGCCTGGCGCTCAACTATTCCGTTTTCTACTACGAGATCCAGAATGCACCGGAGCAGGCATGTCACCTGGCCAAGACGGCGTTCGACGATGCCATAGCCGAGCTCGACACCCTCAACGAGGACTCCTACAAAGACTCCACGCTCATCATGCAGCTGCTGCGAGACAACTTGACACTTTGGACGAGCGATCAGCAGGACGACGAGGGCGGCGAGGGCAACAACTAAGTGGTCGATCTTTCTCGGTGCAGAAAAATGATTTAAGAAAAAGGCTGGTGGACTTTGGCAAGCAGCTTTCGCCATGGTTTCCTCTGCAGCGGCAGTTCTTTATTTTTCCATGAATTTAAAAAGAAAAAAATATATAGAGGGGCAGTTAAAAAGGGGTGGGGGCTGAGGTCTTAGTTTGAGGATAAACAGTAATCTATAACAGCTGAACGAGCCTCGTTTGTCTCGGTTCTCTATGACGTATGCGAAAATGTCAGTCAATCAGCCAGGAAAGGCTCGTCGTTGGTTTGGAATTGCAGCCACGCACTGGCATACGGACTGATGTAGTTCTAAAGAGATAAAGAGATGCTGCACATTTATGTTTCTGGGTAAAAGAAAAGCATTTGAAAAAAAGAGGTTGAGCTAAAATAAAAAATTTAAAAAACACTTGAATTTAATGTCTGTAAAATAGCCTTAATGGTTCCAGTATTAGTCACAAGATTAATATATATAAGGCACATTTGTGTTTCCAGGCTGCAGTAAAGTAAACATGACATATTTATGAGATTATTGTAATGTTTTGACCTCCACCGCCAAAACTAAATATTATCACCATCATATTCTGACATTACTGGAACCATAGACTATTTTGGAAAGGTCACACGTGAGAAGACGCAGAAACTAAAAAAAAAAAAAAAAAAAAAAAAAAGATAAAATAACAAAAATATTGCAGCTTCAAAGTTTGTGGTTTACTTCTGTGTTTAATTTATTTTTGCACTTGCCAACTATACTGTTTTGTCAGTGTAAGATTGATGATGATATCAATAATTCAATATTGTGCATGCTGGTGATGTATTTATACAATAGCTTGACTTTATTAACTTATATCTTGGATGTTATGTATTCCTATGATTGAGAAGTAAAACATGCTTCATACCGATTACTTCTTATTTATCTTTTATGATTTGCTCATTTTAAAATTGTGATTGTTATGAATAAATTGATCTGTTATGGGCGTTGCTGTTGTGACATGAACTGCATTTTATTTCTTTAGCTAGACTGAAATTTAGAAAAACACCACTTAACTGTGCACGTGTTTTTCCTCCATAAACTATATCATGACATTGTTCAACAATGTTTCCGCTCGCAGCGATTTACCAGTGCTTTTTGTCATGTTACGCACAATGCAACATGTATGGTTTGAGCTACAGTGGAGTATCAGAATCAATGTTACTGTGACACAGTCAGAACATGGACCATGAATTGTATTTGGCAGTATTGCTTTTTTTCACATATATAATTTATTTTGTTTTCTTTTGTTTTCTTTTATAACTTTTAGCTGTCTCCTGGGTGACACTTATCTTGAATGTGAATAATTATGTAGCAGATGCACAAGAGCCAAAATAATGAGACATGAAAAAACCTTAAATAAATAAAGTGGTCATTAGATGCATTGCCTCTATGTTGGTCATGTGTAGTGAGGGACTTTGCTCTGAATGAAAAAATATATATATTTAAATTGTACAGATTTTACACACACACACACACACACACACACACACACACACACACACAGAAAATACAGGACTTTCGTCACACATTTAAGAATCAACAGATGCAATCACCTAGTTAGCATTAAACATATGTGCTACACTTTGGGCTGATTACTGCCGCCATTTGCATTCGTTTTTCAATGTGCTTGCCATTAATATGCCGATTCACATACAGCACTGTTCACTGTAATCATAAATGAAATTCTTTTGCACAATTCAATGCAGGCTATTCCTTATCCCCAATGAAAGGGGGAAAATAAGATAATGAAGTGTGGAGCACTGTGCTGCAGCCTCCTGCAGATACACACCCGACTGCACAGGAAGAATATCTCTCTTTAAATTAGTCTGTACTGCCAGCCAATAGTAGACCATCTGAGCTTTCAGGTCAGCCAATGGTTAGCCTGTTGCCAGAGCTGGAGAAGCATTCCCCATCGAGACATGTAGAAACCCAGAACAACCTGGTGGCTAATAAAACGAGAGAGAGCATTAAAATCCAGGGCTACCCATCTCTAAGCCTCATTGTCATAGTATCTATAAATATAATTAAGAAATGCTAGTCAATGTGTCACTTACTGCATTCAAACAACTGAAAGATTTATGCTGGCTATGATAGAAACGGGGTTTTATAGTCTCCTGCATTTGGAGCATCACTGCAGATCTGTGATCATGTTCTGCTGAGCTCGGTCCACTGCTGAAAACACCTAGCATGGAAGATTCAGATGTAGATCCCGAAGCAAAGGGAGACAAATGATATTTTCTTACATCATGTAAATGACTGGGTGCATTTGCATCACTTACCTCAAAGAACAAGGAGGTACCATGGCAAGCAAGCAAGCAGAGGAAGTAATCTAATGCTCTGGGCAAAGTTCACCAGGATCTCAGTTTCAAAGCAGAACTTTGTATTAATGTGGACATGTCATAACATACATAAACAAATAAAGTACACACATTTTGGCAAACCAATCACATTTCTTTATAGAGTCTGTGTTCCCTCAAAACTGTGGCCGGTATTTGTTGTCAGGATTTGAGCAGGATAGTTTTTGTTTAGGTATGGTTAGAAGAACATGATAAAGAGCCCTGGTTTGGTGGCACAAGAGGGATCAACAAAAACAAGGTTAGGGGTCAAACCAAGCTGCCTCTTGAAGAAAGTTTCTAACCGTCTTGCTGGTGGGGTGCTGTATCACCCCGTGACTGACCCTGCTCTCTGAACCCGGATTCCTAACGAGCTTGGACATGCGATTTTCATTGTTCTTTCTTTTTTCTTCTGTGTGTGTGTGGGCGTGTTTCTGCCTAGGCCTGTGTTTATGACTAGGCTGCACATTCCCTACAATGTGGAGTCTTTCTGAGATGGAGGAAACCGTCACTGTGTGCTATGGATACAAAATATAAACTTGAACAAGTGCTGTATTATTAAATTGAACAAGGTCGAGCAAATCCACTTTTAGTGCATTGTTAAAATTCCAAAATCATTGGATTACTGGAATGTTACTGGTACATTCGAACATCTTGTTTCATATTGAAGAATTAAATTGTACATAATGAATATAGAAAAGAAAAACCTTAATATGGGGGTATGGTATGGTATGGGGGGGGGGGTATGGGATTCTCCGGTTTCCACCCCGGTCCAAAAACACATTTACAGTAGGTTGGCACCTTGGAAAATTGTCCCTAGTGTGTGAATGAGTATGAATGTGAGTGTGTAGAAGATGGTAGAAGATGAATGAATGAATGAATGAAAAACTCTTTGCAGGACACAAATGGTCTACAATGTTAAAGAAAAAGTAAATAAACCTGCAAATTCAATTCGTTCACACTAGGAATAGGAATAGACAGTCCAAATGTACCAGTAACATTCCAGCACTCTGTCACATAATACAAACTGCAGCACCCTCTGGTGTTGAGTGGACCATAAACACTTCTGTCGAACTCACCACTTTGAATGTGATATCAAATAAGGACATCATTAATAGTAGTCTATTGCAGTGATTTTCCTATTCCTGTTCCTAGTGTGAACAATCACGCATTGAATTTGCAGGTTTATTTACTTTTTCTTTAACATTGTAGACAATGTCCTGACCTCTGTCCTGCAGAGAGTTCATTCATTCATTCATTCATTCATTCATCTTCTACACACTCACATTCATACTCATTCACGCACTAGGGACAATTTTACAAGGTGCCAACCTACTGTAAATGTTTTTGGACCGAGGTGGAAACTAGAGAATCCCATACCCCCTTCCCCCCCCATACCATACCCCCATATTAAGGTTTTTCTTTTATATATTCATTATGTACAATTTAATTCTTCAATATGAAACAAGATGCCTCCAGTTAATATAACACATACCATTTTCCCGATTTGGTGTGTACAGCAGTCAAAGGCCTTTATGTGATTATTGATAATACTCTTCCTTTAGGGTTCATGTGATTAACATTACCAGGATCACATCCTTTCATCTTAGAAATATTGATAAAATTAGTAAACACTTCTAGTAAATGCATAAATAAGCTTCAGTGTGTTCAGAACACAGCAGTAAGAGTCCTAGAGAAAATGACCACATCATCAAAATGACCACAAAAGAACCCTGCCCCATCAGGGTAGGAGGAGTGATGAATGATCCCAGAAGCAAGGGATTCCCGGATGTAATCAGTCATAGTTTCTCTTTTAGGATTTGCCAGGTGGTAGAAACACGCACTTCTGGGTTTCATTCCTGGCAATTGGTTGATGACACAATCAAAAGAGTGGTGAGGAGGTCATGATGAAGGCAGTTCCCAGGGACTCCACAGGGACAGAGCTGAGGGACCATTCATGATTCTGTTAGGTGGTAGAGATGGGAAGGAGGTAAGTGTGCATTACCCAGTGGAGAATATTGCCATCAAGGGTTTGGATCAAGATCGGGACGGGGAGCAATGTTTAGTTGATGAGCAAGATTCATATCAAGAAAAACACCTCTAGTTCTTGGCTGTGGCCCTTGAGATCAATCCATACCTTGAGCAATAATTCGGAGGGGACTGGGAGCCTTTTGCCTGGTGCTGGCCCCGAACCCTCTCTTGTGCTACACAGGTGGCTGCCGTGTGCCCTGCCTGACCACAATACAGGCAGAGTTCCAGTAGTAATGAGATTTTTTACGTGAGGCCAGACTGCCAGGGTTGAAGGTAACGTAATGAAACTATGTGTTGGTCGATTCGGTGGCCAGACTGATCAGGGAGACCAGAAATTCTAGAAGCTTTTGAGCTCTTTCTTGATCTCAGTGGAGAGTCACAAGATGAAGGCATTGTAGAGAGCTGTGGAATCCCATTGCAGTATGGAAGTCTGTGGTGTATTCAGCATTTGATCACCTGCCTTCTGTGATCTGGAACATGGACTGGGTGGCGTCTTGCTGGGAAGTATCAGAGTTGAAGATCTTGCACAGTTCTTTGGGAAACAGATGGTAGCAGGCACAACCCGTGGAATGCCATTCCCTTTTTAGACAGTAGGGAGATCACATAGGCCATCTTAGTGAGTTGAATTTGTCCGGAAGGGACGACGGCTGAAGCTAGAACACCCCAAATTGTTTCTGAGGGTTGGAGGATGACCCTCATACGGAGGTGTCAGTAGCGCGTCTGAGCCAGAGCTTGGGAATCTGAGGAAAGAAAACAAATAGCAGGGAAGTTCAAAAAGATCAAGGAGTCGACGAGACAATCTGGAAAAGAATGTGTGTCTCTTTATACAGTGGGAAGAATGTGGCCATGCTACCCTGGAAATCCAATATAACCCCCAGATAACCCCCGGAAAGTGGAAAGTCGGTGCTCCACTGGCTGACAATCTTTTTCATTTGTATTGCATTATCTGTGTAAAGCTGCTTGAGACAATTTCCATCGTTAGAAGTGCTATACAAATAATATTCATTCATTCATTCATTCATCTTCTACCGCTTTATCCCATCTTCCCTCGGGTCACGGGGAGCCTGTGCCTATCTCAGGCGTCTATGGGCATTAAGGCAGGATACACCCGGGATGGATGCCAATGGACCAACCGGCATCACACACACACACACACACACACACACACACACACACACACACACACACACACACACACCAAACACCACATTCATACACTAGGGACAATTTCCAAGGTGGTGCCAATCAACAACCTACCGTGCATGTTTTTGGACCGGGGGAGGAAACCAGAGAACCCTGGAGAAAAAAAAAAACCCCCTGAGAAGCACGGGCGAGAACATGCACAAACTCCACACACACATGGCCGAGACGGGAATCGAACCCGGACCCTGGAGGTGTGAGGTGAACGTGCTAACCACTAAGCCACCGTGCCCCTATACAAATAATAATTCAACTAATTTCTCATGTAGACATAATTTATATAAACCAATTGTCCTCAACAATGTGAACATTCTTTAACCTTCTGCAATTAATTTCAATCAAGAAAAGAATGTGAGGAATTGAAATCAACTTGAATTAATATTCATATATTATTTGTCACAACATGTACATTACTGTCTGCTGTATTCCTAAATCTTGGTTGGTCCAGTGCTAAGCCGAGCAGCCACAAACATGCTGCAGTGATAATGATTACATCTGGAGACTCCTCTGTATTTGCCGATCAGACCTGGATCTGGAAAGTCTGTGGAGCATTTAAGGACAATAGATAATCTCTGATACTACAGTACTCGTGACACTGAGGATCCAGGATTTGACCTTAACAGGGAATTTAGGTTCAAGCAATGTCAAACTAGACAACTCAACTCCAACCACTTGAGCTCCATAATTCAAATCATTCTAAAAATGGTATTAATTGCTGTTTTGAAGTCTCTTGTCTCTGTCATTCATTGAGAGTATTAGGGGATCCAGCAGGAAATAGCACAGTGGAATTCCTTCTTCGCATATCCAAGCTTGTTTTTTTTGGAAGCTGGTGTGAGAGCACAGGGTCAGCCATGATACAGCGTACCTGGAGCAAAGAGGCATAGCGAGAGGGTCATGGACCCAAGGGTGCTAGCTTGGAGAGACCAATAAAATAGTAAAATAGTCAAATCCACAATAACTCTAATGTGAGTAATGTGAGCCGCTGAGGTTATTTAAAGAAAGAAAGAAAGAAAATGTAATGAATTATTTATCCAATTATTATGTTACTTTATTTTAACATTACTTCTTCCTCTTTCGGCTTTGTGTAAATCTGGATGTTCTACACTTTGATTGGAATCTACCTGAGGCACATTAATTCATTAGAAGGGCAGAAAAGACAAAGTTCTTGGAACAACCAAAACTTTTATGAACTGGCTGCGAAACTAAGCGCTACAGGAGAAGTACTGAGGAAAAAAGGTAAATATGAGCTCAATGGTTTCCCTGGATGAGCTCCACAGAGATCACGTGTAGACATGAGAGAAACTCGCAGAAGGCCAAAAATCTCTGCACCATTCAACTGATCTGGGGTCAGTTGAAATTCTAGTCATTTCAACTGTGAAGTTGGGGCATGCACGATGCATGATGAGCTGTTTTCTAATGACAGTTGTCTGTTGTCCATTTTAATAATGTACTAAACTATCAGTCAATTGTAATAAATATAATTGCTAAATTACCCGGC
This sequence comes from Kryptopterus vitreolus, assembly GCA_030449085.1. Taxonomy (NCBI): domain Eukaryota; kingdom Metazoa; phylum Chordata; class Actinopteri; order Siluriformes; family Siluridae; genus Kryptopterus; species Kryptopterus vitreolus. The sequence continues at coordinate 40,033 of JACRUU010000026.1, read as the reverse complement.
GCCCGACTCCTGCCACCGTGCCGAGCGTTTAGACACGCCACATGACCCCATAGACAGAGTTTCGCTGTTTCGCATATTTTTCATGTTCACCGCCAAGGCACGTCACGTGACGTCATCAATTCCACTGGAGATCAACTCCCCCCACTGTACCTAGTCATTTGACGTATCACGCGCCAGTTTCCGATGACGTTCGTTTTCTTTGGGGCGGGAATGTCGCAGAATTCCCGGAATTCCGAGTAGGTCTGGGGTTCGAGAGGCATATAGTTGCGACCTAGTTCATCTCACCTACGAGTGGATATGTGATATGTGCATGTCGGGCGAACAAGGGCCGAACAGCTGAGCGTCAAAATTTCCCCATTCATCTCTATGGGGCCGGAATGTCGGTGACTTCCCGGAATTCCGAGTGGGTCTGTGCCCCTATGTGCATGTTGGACGCTCTAGGGCCGAGCTATGAGGCAAAAATCTATGGGAAAAAATTTCTGCTTTTCGGCCCCGGGATCGGAATTCCTCGGGGCGATTCCTTATAAAAGTAATAGCATACATCACACCATCAGGACGCACGATTTGAGTTATTACTCGTGACGATGGGACAAAAATTGCTGGACTAGTTATGCACTGAAAAAGTGTCCGGAAGAAAATAGAAGAATAACTAGACATGGTGCATTTCCTGAAGAAAATGCGAGTGGTGCTTGCCGATGCAAACCGCGGCTCCGGGCGCGAACTCGAACCCCGCTGTGTGTTTCGTTTTTAGTGCTCGCATCGAAACGCTAGCTCATTCAGAGAGACGAGTGTTGAACCCAAAAACCCTGTTTTTTCGGGGGTTCCATTTTTTTCGGAAGGGGGCGGGGCCAATGACGTCACACGACGTCGTGAAATGACGAAGTACGAGTTTCACAGTTTTGCATATTTTTCACGTTCGCCGCCACATCACATGACGTGACGTAAAGTGGCGTCAATTTGGGCTTCCGCGGGAGAGACGCTGTGACGTCATCGATTCCACCAGAGATCAACTCCCCCCACCGTACCGAGTCATTTGACGTATCACATGCCCTTTTCTGAAGACGTTAGTTATTCGCCCATTTGTGATAATGGTGGGGGCGGGACTTGACTTGACGTCACGTGACGTCACTATATCACCCACAATGCAATTCTCTATGCTGAGCCGAGTCTGTAGACACCTCACACTTGGAGTGTGGGTTAATAGCATTTGCCATAATGCATTCAGCACCATTGGTCTGTTTACATTGATGTATGGCATGTCTGGGGTATTTGGGCATTGACCCATCCCATTCATTTGAATGGGGCAATTAATTGCCTTTACCCATAATCCCCTGGGGTATTTTCGAGATGCGCGGGGTATTTAGAAAATTCCCGCTGGGCACCCCGGTCGAGGGGATATGTCATATTGGCGTGTCTGGCGCTCGGGGGCTGATGGATACGTCCCATTTGCATTGCTGAGCTGCGAGGAATGAAAATTCATTTTCTATGAGAAAAAAATCCCACTTTTTGGCCCCGGGTTCGGAATTCCACAGGGCGATTCCTTATAAAAGTAATAGCACACCTCACACCATCGGGCCGCACGATATGAGGTACGACACTGTACATAACTGTGGGTGTAGTTACGCGCCGGAAAGTGTCCGGGAGAAAAAAAAATAAAATCACAATATAATAATAATAAATACTATAATAGTATGAGAAACAATAAGAGTGATGCTTGTTCCAAGCACCACTAATTACTCCACACTCCACAATAAACATCTCCAAACCACAAACCACACACACACACAACACAAATGAGGATGAGGTTCTGTGTTGAGTCTGGTTCCTCTCAAGGTTTCTTCCTGTTCTCAGCGTCGCTTCGGCTCAACCAGAAACAATCAGGGCCAGACTGATTTTCACTTTTCATACATAAGTATGGGGGACACGGTGGTTTAGTGTTTATCACGTGTTCGCCTCACACCGCCAGGGTCCGGGTTCGATTCCCGTCTCGGCCATGTGTGTGTGGAGTTTGTGCATGTTCTCCCCGTGCCTCAGGGGGTTTTTCTTCGGGTTCTCTGGTTTCCTCCGGTCCAAAAACATGCACGGTAGGTTGATTGGCACTTTGGAAAATTGTCCCTAGTGTATGAATGTGTGTGTGTGTGTGTGTGTGTGTGTGTCCTGAGATGGGTTGGCATTCCATCCAGGGTGTATCCTGCTTAATGCCCATAGACGCCTGAGATAGACACAGACTCCCCGGACCCGAGGGACGATCGGATAAAGCGCTAGAAGATGGATGAATGAATGACTACAATAATTTCAACATGTTCAAATAAAGTTGGAAAAACAAATTGTCTTTATTAGGTACCCCCCCCCCCCCCCCCCCCCCAGGTAAGTACTATAACAACCACAATATATTTGTGCTCCTGACATTATTCAATATTATTCTCATACACATCATTTAGAACATGTAAATTATTCAAATATTATACAAAAGCCTGTAGTAACAAATCTAGATCTAAAATGTACTATTCATTTGACTGTGTAAAATGTGCAGCAAAGATTTTTGCAATCCGTTTTGTATCTTCTCTCTGTGCTGATGGAGGAACACGGCTCCGGGCCGAGTCTGTGATACATGCTCTCTGATTTTACAGAACCCTATTAAAAAAAAAAAAAAAAAACACGTCACAAAAAACCAAATTTTGAAGGTAAATTTCAGTACATTTAACACAAGAGGATTTAGAATAATTAATAATAATAATTATAATTATAGTGTTAAATAAAGAATTATTTGGCCACGGTTCAGCTGTCTTGTGTCACATCAAACGCATGCTGCTTAAAACTCTCCCAATGTAAGATCTTTTCTTTACAAAACGATATGTATCTGTTTAATGGAGAAGAAACACGGCAGCACTTACAGCATCGCGGGAAGTGGAGGGGAAGACGGGAGCTAAACGCAGAACTCTCATGGATTCCTCCAAGTGTTGAGATGGAAGAAAGAAGTTTGGAATCTTTACGGCATCGCAGCTAAACGAATGTGGGTTAAGGTTTGAAAGTGAATGACTTCATCTCACAAAAGTAAGTACAACCCTCACAATTCACAAACCAGCAAAGGACAATATTATAGAAATGAAACTTGGATACATTTAGAGCCGTCAATGTGCAGTTTGTATAGCGGTATAGGTTTATTGTCTGCTTACTTAACACACAGATGTTACACTGAGAAAAGTGAGTCCACCTTCACATCATGTAACCGCACAAAGCCCCGTGTCCTATTCATGTTCATCAACCCGAATTGAAAGGTGTTATTTAAATAGCATTTACATTTGCCATTGAGGTCTGATAATAGGAGATATGACCTATAGCCTGGTGGTTTCATCCTGCATCATGTCTTTCCTTCCATATTCTTTCCACAATCATCACATACAAACATGCAGAACTCATTTATAATAAAAACTATTTTTACATTCTGTAAAGCTGATGTGAGACAATGTACATTGTGAAACGCTATAGATATAAAGTTGAACAATTATTCATACACAAAGATAAACACATCAACTTGATGCTCATTTTAGTCATCATAACTAAAGTCAAAATAACTTGCCGTCAGTATCGTAAGCAGAAAGGATACGGTTTACTTTCGTTCTTTTCACTTTTGCTGTTTGAATTTGTGCTAAAGACAGAGTTAGAAGAAAATGGCGAGTCATCATCAGGATCTGACATGCCGTCATGCTGATCTTGATTAGTCTTCTGTCTGGTGTCATGTGTGGAAATCTCATTTAAAATCTCCTCTTCTTCCTCACGCTCCACACAAATATTATGCACAGCATCTTCTTCTCCATCTGCTTCTGCGTTCTCAGAACATTCAGACCCAGAAACAGAATGGAAATCGTCTCTCTGTGCTTCCTCAATAGACACTGGAGGAGAGAGTGACGTTTCTCTTTCTTTTTGGTGTATGCCATCTTCAGGCTCATCCCTTGCCTCAAGACTCTCTGCAGAGCCAAGGTCCGGATCAGACAGCACTGTGGTCCAGGGGCTTGTCCTGTCCGTGGCAGAAGTGACATCGTTGAGTGGCCGAGGTTCTATTAGCGTCTCCTCAAACTCATTGTTATCACCTTCATCATCATCGTCGTCTCCTTTCTCCTCGTCCTGGCTGAAGAGGTGCTCCTGGAGGAGTTGATCACTCGTCTGACTGTCTGAAGTAAGAGAAGTGACGGCTGAGATCTCCTCTAGCTCTGCTGCCGAGGCTTTTCTATTCAAGTTCTCGGTCTCACAGTTTTCCAACCGTGGTAGTGCCGAATATTCCATATTTGAAACACCACACACTTCAGATTTGGCAGATGTGGAAGGATTCCTCGCTGTGTCTATGGGCGGTTCTTTGGTTTCATGTTCATTTAGATCTTAAAAGCACCAAAAAGTATTTTTAATGTACAGTTGTAGAAATAAAATTGTATTTGGAATAAAAGCATCTTTGATGATGGGCTTACTTTTAATGATGCTGTTAACCTCCCCGACAAGTTGGTAGGATTTGAGAAGCAACTGTTGCGTGTCTGTTTCTGCGTCCCGGTGCACTTCCCTGTTCACAGCTTTTGGACTCTGCTCTTCCCGTACGGAGAACACGGGTGTGGACAACTTCCGGCTGAAGTACGTTCGGATATCCTCCAGCTCACTGAGGTTTTTCCTGAAATACCAAAAAAACAGAATAACAAAATCTTCTTTAGCATAAAACAGAAAATATTTATCATAATTTCTCTAAAATATGTAAAATAATAAATGTATAACAGGAACAGGAAGATCACTGTGGACTGGTTGGACAGGGTTAGAAATGAGTTTATTAGAGGGACAGCGCATGTAGAATGTTTCGGAGAAGAGGTGAGGGAGACTGAGATGGTTTGGACACGTGCAGAGAAGGGACTACAGTGGAGGTTTATGGATGTGCTGAGGGAAGACATGCAGGTAGTTGTGGTGAGAGAGGCAGACGTAGAGCACAGGGTAGAGTGGAGTGGCTGAAAGCGGAAGAACAAGAAGATAGCCGATACCTGAGGGCAGAAAAGAGTGCAGAGCGAGAGGGATGCAAGTCTGCAGCACAGTTACTCAGCATGGAACTTTCCTTCTCCTGCAGAGTCTTATGGAACTGCCGAACATTGTGCATGTGCTCATCATGATGATCAACCAGTCTAGACCTTTAAAATGATAATAATAAGATCAACTTAGGAGTGCCAATACCACACCTTTGTTTCAAATAAACGTCTCAACCATTCTTTAGGCTATTTATATTAGAACAAACTATCCCTTTAAAACAGGGCACACATTCAGTAAAGATATTTCACTTTAACAAAGGCCTTCAAATGCCCTTTAAAAACATCCAATCTAATTTAATTCAGTTTTATTTGTAAAGCGCTTTCTACAATTGTCATTGTCACAAAGCAGCTTTACACAATAGACTTAATTATGGTGTGTGGAAAAGGAAAAAAAGGTTTGTCCCTGTTCCTTGTTGAGCAAGTCGAGGCGACGGTGGCAAGGAAAAACTCTCGAGTCATTTAAAAGCAAATGTCCTAAAATTACACACATTTATAGATTTTTTTTAAAGCCAGTTAGCCTAAATTCTATTGAAATTAATATACCAAATTAAATTACTAGGAAACCTATCAATATCCACTCCATGGTCAAATGTATTAAAATGTATTATTATATAGAATGTTTTATATTACTGTATTCAAAATTACAAAATGCACCTCTAAAACAGAAACAGGACAACTAAAACTAGCACTATTACAACTGCTACAAGCAACAATATAGAATATCATGTCTAATTAATGACTCGTATCACTCAATAATTCAATCTTAGTAAATTGAAAAAAACAAAGCATTTTTTTTTTTAAAGATTTGTACCTTGTAAAAAGCATTGGGTCCCTCTGTTCTGGAGTGCAGATCCTCTGCTCAGGGAAACGACTAATGTGACTGGGAAAGCTGTCGTACACAGCTGTGGTTTGATAGCATAGAGGCTTGACCCTCAAGAGCTGCTAAAACAGAAACAGGAAAATTTCATTTTTATCCGCCTGTAGCACCACATATCCATATAAACAAAATTCCTCATAGTTTTTTGAATGTGTGTGTGTGTGTGTGTGTGGGGGGGGGGGGTATAATTGGAGTAACATACACTGGATTCTGCAGCAATGTTCTCACAGACAGCCTGTCTCTGGGCCCGGAGCTCCTGAACACCCTTTAGAGGAGATACGGACACTTTGATCTGACCCTGACACTGTCCACTTAGATCTGTAATGTTGTACCAGCCACACACAGACTGAAATCCAGACAGAAGAGGGGATAGGTCCACCGAGGCAAAGCCTATCACACGTTCTATTTCTGTTCAATGGGACACAGAGAGGAAAGAACAACTCAAAACGGTCAAATTTAAGCACATTTAAGCATATGCATTACACTGAAAACACAAAGTCAATATGTACTGTGCACAGGTTATACCTCCTTTGTTCCACACTTTAAACACCAGACATTGCTGGGGATCTAGAAGCAACTCCTTTGACAGCCTGAGAAACATGTACATTGATTAGCCATACAGGAGACAGTAAGTTGATTCGGTTGATGTCTGGATGTGTAGATGAGAGATAGTAGTTTACCTGCACTCTTGCTGATGATCCCACACAGGGGACTCGCTATCCTGTACTACAGCTGTGCTCACTGTAGCAGGTTCATCAGCTGTTACATAAGACACCCAGCAGCAGGGAAAGCCATTACTCCGTTCAGCTAAAGAGCAAACACAAACACAATAAACAAACACAACATGTATTTGGAATAAACAAACACAACATGTAAAGTGCATTCAGAAAGTTTTTCATTACAATCAGAAAACCGTAATGACCAAAAGAAACATTAATTAATTTTTCATTCATCTTCTACCGTACAATCTTCCTCTGGTCACGGGAGCCTGTGTATCTTCAGACAGCAGTACAAACTACCGTGCATGTTTTTGGGCCGGGGGGGGGAGGAGGGGTTACCCCTTGAGGCACAAGAGAACATGCAAACTCCACACACATACAGGGCGGAGGAACATGCTAACCACTTAGCCACTGTGCTATGTCTCTGCAATTTCTTCTTTCTTCCAGTTAAGTACAGTAAATATTTTATACAACACCCAAAAATTAAGCTGCCACAGTAACAAATCTTTGGGTAGCAGTTTATTAAAAATTAGGGCTGTCAACAGATTTAAAATATTTAATTGCGGTTTGCCTGGTTTTCGCACAATTGCCCAGAGTTAACTCAAGATTAATTTCATTTTTAATCGCACCATACCATAAATGAACACTTTTCATATTTCTAATACTCAAATTGCAACAGATGTTATATTTATGTAAACCTCCCTCACAATTTCTCCCTCTAATAAAACTTAAAAATAAAAAAAAAATTGGAATTTATTCTTTTAATATTAAATTCTTGTTCATTTCAATGGTCATTTTTAGTGGTTGTTTTAATTGTTAAATATGGTACATGGCTCCTTTAAGGATTATGTTTTGGTTGCTTCCGTATTAACCGGTGATACGTTTAGGTTCCTCTAGAGTCTTTGGCTGGGTTAATTGTTATTCTAATGCCTTGACGCAGGGTGAAGGGCAGGTTATCTCACATAGAACTGAGTCCTGCATTCAGTCCTTATTCATTCACTTAACGCTAAATACTATCGCGAGTCAGGCCGAGGAGCACCCCGAAATCAGGATGTTCTCTTTTTATATATATCTCAGCGTCTATGGGTAGTAAGCAGGATAACACCCTGGATGGAATGCCACTCACTCAGGGCACCCCACCCTCACACACACATTCATACACTAGGGACAATTTTTCCAACGTACCAATCACCTACTGTGCATGTTTTTGGGCAAGGGAGAACCGAAGAACCCGGAGAAAAAAACCCCTGAGGCACGGGGAGACATGGAAACTGCACACACACATGGCCGAGACGGGAATTGAATCCGGATCCTGGAGGTGTGAGGCGGACATGCTAACCACTAAGCCAAAGTGCCCGCGTCCTGCATTAATCGTGCGTTAATAACATTAGTTCCGTTAACGCGAATTTGCGTTAATATATTATTAACATGCTAAATTTGACAGCCCTATTAAAAATAGAAGCCTGTATATATTGCTTGGCATTTGAAGGAGACACAATTCCCCTCTTGGCAATCCCATAGTTATTTTAACTAATCAATGTAATAGATGATTTTGGGGAAAAAAGGAAATCTCTCACCTTTCAAACTAAGGTGCATAGCTCGCTCTATACTGACAGTTGCAGTGAAGGTGTTGTCATTGGTGATCACAGATGGGTTCAGCCCTGATTTACTATTTTGTCCAATAGACACACCACTTGGATTAGACTGACTGACTGGAGAGGGAGATTGTATTGATGAGTGTCTTCTATTCTCATCTTCCTCTCCTGAACTGCTCAACTGAGTGTCCGCCTCCATGAACGCTGGGGCCGGGGGGATGTGTGCAATGGATCCTTCTGTCACCCAGTGCTGTCTGCCCTAACAGCAGCTCCACCTAGGTCATCAGCAGAAGGCTTAAAAAGAGGATAAACACCTGCAGAGACATAAAAAACAGATATTACATAAAAATGTAAAAATGTTATATGTAAAAAAAAAAAAAATGCCTACTATCTATATAAGACTCAATCTACTCAAAAGATAAAGTGTGTGGCAGGTATATAAAACTATTAATGATTATAAATGATTACTGAATCATGTAAGGAAAAAAAAAAAAACAGATGTTCTTTGATGACACAGAACGATGACAGGATGACAACAAGCCTGTAACAGTCGTGCTGTGATATTACCATGCCAAACTTACACCAGAAAAAGTCTTCCTGCACTGATGTGATGTCAACTACACAAGCAAGACTTTTAATTGTTTATTTTTTGGCATGAACGAGTCACTCCCTTGCTTTTATAATATTTTGGAGAACATATTTGGAATGGCCAATTAAAAAAAAAACATATAACAATGTTTTTTTCTTTTTCAATAATAATGTACATTACTTAATGATTTTTTTTTAATTTTTAATCATGTGAATGCACTTCATCCAGATCTAATAGGTCTTGGTTTGACAACCAAATATGTGTAGCATGCATTCTTTTGGAAAGATTTCACTAAATAAAACCTTTTCTTTTTGCTTTTAGAGAGAAAATCTTGAATATGAGGATTCATTTTGCAATTGCTACTTCGTGCCTAATGAGTGGAAGCTTGGCTGGCCCTTTTTTTTAGCTAATCATCGTTTATGCACACAATCACTACAGGTCTCGCTATAATAACAATAGAACAAATATATTGATATTGAAAGTAAAAAAAAAAACAAGTTTCCTTTAAAAATAAATTAGTCAAACTTGTGCAAATGTTTAATGGGATCTGCTAATATAAGCTAATATTCGGCAAAAATGAACACTTCCCACATTTCCCCTCTTAACATAGTTGCTTGAATTATTCAATATCAACCCACACTAACAGTAGTGTTTCATATATCATCATAGTTTTATAGTCCACTCTATTTGTACTAAATGTCCAGGTGAAAATTAATTAAATGAACATAAATGTAGCTACAAAAACAATTATTCCAAAATTGTGATATCAGTTCATGTATTTTAAAATGTTTTAAAATTCAATTAGAAAACTGATTAATAATTTAGAAATATATACAGCTACCAATTGAATATTTAAAAAGTGCGCCTCCACATTACGTACATGTGATAAAACTGTATTACAAGCAATAAATGTAAAATGTTACTATACCACTGATTGTCTGTTTGTGCTTCGACATGGTCAGCAGAGCTGAAAGCTCTATAAAGGCAGATCCCACAAGGCGATCCAACTTGTGAGGACGTTTCCGCTTCTCTTTTCCAAAGGATACCCAGAGTTGCACCTCCAGTCTCTCCTCTCTCAGGTACCAGAGCAGTGGCTGGCCCACTCCAATCTCTAGAGTCTTTGTGCCTGTGAATTTCACTGTAGCTTTGCCCTCAGTCTCATCACTACCTTCCAAGCCTGGGTGTCTCAGCTCAGAGCAGAAGGCCTCCTGATCATACAGTTTGTATCTATAGTAACAATAGGTGGATCTCTGGAGTTCTGTGTGACCCGGGAGTAGCAAGAAATGGACAGGTATCCAGGCTCTAGGTATAATAATAGAAAAAGTCATAGTGCGGACTCTTGCTGAAGGGCTGCTACCTTTCTCTTCATCCTCCTCATCTTCCTTACTGTATCTCTCCATTTCCCACCCCAAGAGCCGTGCTGAACTGAGGACACACTCCTGGTCTGTGCGATGACTAAAGTTGATCGAGAGCTCGAGTCCTCCGACAGAGGTCAGGCTGTGATGTGAAGACACACTTGGAGGGAGGGACAGACCAAACCAGCCTGATATACCTAAAATAAATTAAAAATATCACCAGATTTTATTACTGTTATTTTGACATTTTAAATGTTAAAGCTCTTTACGCAGTGTATATCTCACCTGTTCTTTTATAAAGGAGTTCACCTAGCCGAATTTTCACAGATCCCAAAATACTATCTTCAGATCTTGACTCATTTACCACTGTATTAAAAGATTTGTTTAAAAAAAAAAAGAATAAGAACAATAATAATCATGAAAAATGTTTATCAGTTTCCAGGTCATGAACTGAAAAAAAAAATATTGTTAATATCAATTGCAGGTAAGAGAAGGCTTTAAAATGTCACAGCTGGCCCTTTAAAACATTAAAACGTTGTTGTAAATGTTATGAATGATGCAGGAGAAATGTATTCACAACGATTGTTTACAGATAGGTTGACTGACATGATTAACCAGTAGCAGTTATTGTCGCTGAGCTGAGATTGCTCACCTTTCCGTGTATCTCTATTATAAACTGTGAAAATGGCCAAAGCTTCTTGTAGCACCTCAGCTAGACTCACACTCTCCCCACTATCCCTCTGTACGAGCAACTGACAGCAGATCTCAGTGTGGTGCTGAAACTCTGGGAAAAAGCTCCTGGCTGCAACACGTGTTCTCCTGCTCTCCTTCTCGGGCAGGAATGAGAGCTGCAAAGTGACGAAGGCATTGACTCCGACTTCTGAGTAGTACTGCAATCCAATGGCCCTGTGTGTGGGGGGAAAACATGATGGATTCTAGGGAATATAGCCTGGAATGTTACCAAGAACAATGATGTTAAAAAAAAAACAAACAAACAAACAAAAAAAAGCAGAGAGTAAACTCACAGGGCTCAAGACAAATAACTTACCGTGCTGCAGCCTGGAGGCCAGTCGCTCTGTGCACCTGCACAACCAGATTCACCACACGAGAAGGTGCCAATACCACCCTTTAAACTTCCACTTCTCTTCTGACAGGTCTTGTACTGAACACTTACTTCAAGCAGACCTAAAAATAAGTGCAACTCATATAATATACGCTTGGGGATTTGGTAGAAATAACTTTATGCATCTTAAAGTTTTTTTAAATGAAATCTATAATATTTTATTAAATATAATTATAAAGTGTTGTCACGGATCTACCAGGTTCTACCAGCACCCAAATACAAGGCTCACCCAAATACTAATCACCCACACCTGTTCTCCATTACACCTCGACTCCAGTCACCCTTTTAAAAGGACTCTTCCCACAACACTCCACATCCGGTCTCCTAACAGCGATACGGTCTTTACCATGTTCCTTGTATAATTCGTGATATTGTGTTTGTTGAACAAATCTCTGTGTTCTGTCTCTCACATCTCGCTTCCCCAAAGCATGCTGCTCCATCCTTACCTCCTGTTTCTCAGCGAATCATCTCCAGTCCTGTTCCCACTTCTTCTTTCCCGTAAAACTAATTCCCCATTTGCTCGAGCGCCTTTCCCGTGTAAATAAACTTCCTGAACTTTAACATCTTGTCAGTCTGTTTCATTACAGGTGTAATGCTATTGTCTACATACATCCCCAGTTCCAAAAAAAGATGATAAATAGAAACAAAATGCAATGATCTATAAGTCTTATAACCCCCTAAGCAACCTATCGAACCTATCGAATGCTTAAATGAGGAAATTTATACATTTCATACAATTTATTAAAATGGTCATTTGAATCCAGATTTTAATCCAAATCTTTTTTTTTTTAATTTAATGCACATTTGTAAACTGCATCTATTACGACTGCACAGCTTCATAATAGAAGAGACCGTGTGCTGAATCCACCTGCCCTGTGTTTTTTAACAGTTGAAGGCTTTGGTTGCTCATGATGGGAAAAAGTAAGGACTTTAGAGCAGTTCGAATCCTGTATCAGACACAACATTCTCTGTTGAGTCCATCCTACCCTGATCTCAACCCTATGAGAACCTTTGGAGCATCATGAAGCAAAGATATGTGGGCGGCAATTCACATCAAAACAGCATCTCTGGGAGGTGATTCTGACATCCTGCAAAGAAATTCCAGCAGAAACCATCCAAACACTGACAACTTCCATGGATACAAGAATTGTGAAGCTATTGTGAAGATATTTTAGATTGACAGAGCTTTTGCTTTCAGCAGTTTAACTAATGACCATTTTCAGTTAAACATGGCCCTGTTTTAACTTTTTTAGAGACCTGTTGCATAGAAATAGAATAGTCCTAATAAACAGACTGAGAAATTGTCTCTCTAATGTTGAAGAATACCTGAGGGCTGTATCTGGATATCAGATGGCTTGTCAGACCGTGGGACGAGCGGAAGACAGAAGTGCTGTGCTTCAGTTTGACCTTGCCTCTGCATTGTCACCATGGCACAGAGCTTGGCCATGGGCAGCAATCCTCTGGCTACCAGTTGCTCCCGAACATTCGGGTAATAATACCTGTAAAAGTACAAGAAGAAGAGCACCACCATGTTTGTTTGGCCAGTAAACTGTAGCTATTGGTTATCTCAGAACTCAGAATCTCTCTCTGAGTGAACATATCACAGGTGGAATCTCTGTTGTAATTAAGTCTCTTTGTACCACACAATACTTATAGAATCAAATAAAATAGACCTCAAATACCAATGAAGAATCTTCAGGTTTGGATGAGAAGAAGATAAAACCTCTTTACTGCAGTCACTGCACATTCCATTGAGCTCAAGAGAAAGTGGAGTCTAAATCAGATCAAGTGCGCTGAGACTCACTACGAGAGTCAAAGAAGTGTTCCTTGTTTGTGTTATCAACTCTTATTTTCTATGTTATTTCTGCATCGGATATGGGTAAGTTTCTACTTTTATCCTCATTTTATTTTGCTTTGTTTTCTGTCTTCATTTTACCATTATTGATTTAAATACTCCTAATAATAATAATATACCTCTTGTATGCTTTGCTACTGTTTGTACTTACTAATGTTAGTGTGTGTTGTATATGCCTTGATCTGACCCTTAGTCCTGATTGGTTTATGAGATCATTTTCTCACACCTGCTCTTTTATCCTTTATATGATTTCTGATAACGAATCAAATAAATGTTTCAGAGGGAGAATACCTCTGTAAACCCCTGCGTGTTACCCCTAGTTTGCACACTAGATGGTGGTATTGCATCAATAATAAGCAATCTGGGTGGACTGGTTCTGTGCAGCTCACCAGGTTGCAGGGGACGCCCCGGGACTGATATGATAGCCTGGCTGTCTGTGTTTCAAAAAATCACAAAGGGTCACAGAGTTCAGTTTGCCAGAGCACCCCTGTGTTCAAAGGGAGTTGTCTTGTCCCACATGGACAACAGGCCCACTTTCGTTCTGAAAGAGAAAGTGTTCAACTCTCTTTTCAAGAATTGGGTGGTTCGAGTTGCAGCTCCACGTCTAAGCAATCAGTGGTTTCACTCTCGTTATCTCCTGGTTCCAAATAAGGATGTCTCTGTTCAACATTCTAAGATTATGACAAACATTTGAGGAAATTGCAGAATGTTATCTCTTAAAGTTCAATAAAACAGAATAGCTGATTTAGCTCAATTGATCTGAGCAATGATTTTCTTCCACATAAGCATCTTTCATTCACACAGGAAATTCCTTGGGCTTGTTCAGACTGAATCCAAGGACATTCTGTGTGTGTGTGTGTGTGTGTGTGTGTGTGTGTATGTGCATGGCTTGTGCAGCAACGAGCAGGGAGTCGTAAGATCCCAATATGTATAGACAAACTGGCTGATTATAGCCAATTAATGGGTTATAAGTTATGCTAGCTCACATGACAGTGCTCGATTTCAGAGTCAGTCTCGCTCAGATTGTCATTTTCTTAAGTCTGGGGCTGAATTTCATCACACAGCGTGTATGTGCACCTGTTTCAGAAGCACATTGTCTCCTTAAAGAATCCCCCATTCTTGGCAATCATGCTGGGACAGTGTCTCTAACAGGTTGGGGAACTACACGGGAGAGGCCCAACAGTGAATGGTGTGTGGCCAAGCACATTACACCCAGCCCATATAAACTATATGGAGCTCCTTACTGAGCGGAAGGCCCTGAAACATATCATAGCCGGCTTCCAGGGGCATCATGTGCTTGTACACTTTGACAACACAACACCTGTAGTACATATCATCTGTCAGTGGTATGTCCTTCTCCAAGCTTCATGCTGGTGCTCACAAGATATTAGTATGGAGCAGATGGCATTTTCTGTCGCGGCGGTTAACACATATACCGAGCATTCTGAAAATGGCACAGATCTTTTTTTGAGGGCAAACCCAGTCTACAGTGAATAAAATTCAGTAAAGAGGTTCTGACGAATTTGGGCCCTCATACCCAGAAGTGGAACTGAACTCCCACACACTGTTACAGCATAGTTGCATGTACACCTAATATTAAATTCAAGTCTAATGCATCCACGTGTTCAGCACACCCCATATTTATTTAATCACATTTACTGTTTATACTGTTCACATACTGTTTTTGCACATATCACCATTGCTGCTCTTGCTATTCACTATGGCTTATATTTCAATATTTTGGGCATTGTGTGCTTAGTCTTCTGCTGTTCATTCTGCTGACTCATGATTCTGTAGCAATGCAAAGATCACTGAAGCCCCTCTCCCCTCAATCTTTACTACATGCTGCATCCACAAAGCTAACGTCATTGTGGACAACCCACCCACAGCATTCACACTTCCACCATCAGGAAAGAGGGCCCTCACTGTGAAAAAGTTGTGTGTGTGTGTGTGTATATACCGTATACATACACACACACATATACATATGGGACTTTGAGTTTTCCTATCTATTGCATTTTTCTTTACTTCTAATTGAAGTTATTTACATGTGAAGGGATTACCAATGTGCTGAAATTAAATAAATTTCAAAACAATCAAGAAACACGAATGCTTTTATTGAAACGTTTTAAGTTTATTATTCTCATTTGTCTGTTGTTATTATTATTATTATTATTATTATTATTATTACACCGCATTCCACATTATTATGAAAAATCTTTTTCCTAAATAAGCTATAAAAATAATAGTTCTCACAATTTTCAAGTCATCAAGCATTAGAGTATAACTCGACTGTTTTTGAATGATTTTTTTTTTTTTTTTATCAAAATGTTGAAATGCACTGTTCCACATTATTATGCAAACCACCTTTTTCCAGCAGTATGGGGAAGAAGAAGAATCTCTCTGCTGCCGAAAAGCGATAATAGAATAAGCATAAGAGAAGGTATGACTTCAGGTAACTTCAGATATTTCAAAACAACTTCACTGTGATTATCGTACAATAAAGTGATTTGTAGCTGATTCAGGGTTGCAATTATGCATAAATCTGTCATTCAGCCACCCTTAACCAAAGTTCAGAAGCAGAAACGCCTGCCGTGGGTCTACACGTACATGAAGACTCATTTCCAAACAGTGTTTTTCACTGATGAGTGCTGTGCAACCCTGGATAGAACCAGGTTCTCTGTGGTAAAAAAAAGAAGAGGGAGAAGGAGAAGAGTGCCGAATTCAGAGAAAGACATCAAGGTTATGCAATGCACCATAAGATAAACGCGCATCACTGACTGCTAAAGGCACAAAACAAGAAAAGCTCATTCTGTGGCCCCAATCCTCCCCTGATCTCAACCCTATGTGGGCGGCAATTCACATCAAAACAGCATCTCTGGGAGGCGATTCTGACATCCTGTAAAGAAAGTCCAACAGAAACCATCCAAACACGGATGCCAGAATTGTGAAGCTATTTTTGATTTTATGATTTTGATATTTTTGAGCTTTTGCTTTCAGCAAATAAAACCTGAAAGTGCTTGCAGTTTAACTAATGATCATTTTCAGTTACTTACCACAATAAAATCTTTTGTGCATAATAATGTGGAAAATTATGATTTGGAGGTTCATTCAAAAACACTCGAGTTATACTCTAATGCTTGATGACTTGAAAATTAGAACTATAATTTCTATAGGTTATTTAGGAAAAAGAAAGTAAAACTACATATGCATAATAATGGAATGAAATGTATATTATTATTATTATTATTATTACTATTCCACATATATTCTTTGGAAAAAATCGGAGAGAAAAATCGCTTTACCTGCACCATACTTGGAACTGGATTCCACCCCCATTGCTGAATCCCTGACTGGCCAGGGAGCTGAGAAACAGTCTCTGCACGGGAACACCAGGAGGCGTCACGAGAATGTGTGTCTCACAGTGGCCAAAAGCAGGATCAGGCATGCACAGCGTAGTAGCAGTACGGTAAGATTTCAAACCTACATCTGTGTAAGAAGAAATAAACTTGTGTTTTCTAAAGTAAACAAAACTGCATAAATAAATGAAAATTGACCTGCGATCTTGACGGTACAGACATTTGTGATCAGCCCACCTTAAAATATTTGGTTAACTAAAGTAAGACACAGATGCTTACTGCTTTCCACAATATTTGGGTCGATGTCCTGCCAACCCTCTTCCTGACTGGGAAACAAGTACTGAATATAACAATCTGCTTCTCCCCAGATAGTAGACTGCAGTGGAGTTAATCCTTTTGCTCTCTCGATCCGTACCAAAAACACATGCTCATTTTTAACCTCAGCAGAGGAAGGAACATTCACCTACAGAAATGAAAATTGTAAAATGAATCAAGTTGTCCTTGATGCACATGGGGTTTGCTATTGCTTTCATTTAGTCAATCACCAAAGTTCCCAAAAAAGGCAAGCAGATGTTTAAAGTGAAATGTGTTACTGCTGCAATAAGGAAAATATACAATTATTTTTGTAGCTGTGACAGTGATTTTTCTTTTTTTCAATGAAAATTAGATCAGTAATGCTGAATCACAATCCTGACCAAATCAGAATGTACTTTATTGCCGCAGGTATCAAAAGGGCGTACATGAGGTTCCCTAAAATCCCACATATTCTGGACCATCCTGAACTTTATTATAAGCAATTATAGGAAACAGACCTTTGTGTCCTTTGTGGGTCTGTGGTCTAGCAAGTGGACTGGTCTGGAGATCTGAGAAACAAAACCGAGTTCTTCATCTCTTATACGCTGCACAGCACTGATCTGCTGGGACGTCCCCATGGCCAAAAACACCCTCAGGCTTCCACGTGTTCCACCAGTAAAAATGTCCACAACAGGCATATAACTGTCCACTGCCACCACTGGATATTGTGCCTGCAGAAGCAACTGGCAAACTTTGGGATCTCTGTTAGCAAAATAAGATGAAACATTTATATTTCAATAATAAAACATAAAAAAAATAGATTCAGACATTGTGTATATGCTTGGGCTTGAACTTTTGAAATAATCAGATTAAAAAATCTCCACCAACCTAAACGAGACATAAAACTGGTGTAGAGGGAGTTTGACCAGCCCTAGGAGTTTATCATTATTTGTAGAGTTTGTTGTGAGCCAAACCTCGATGACCATCACATTATTCCTCATCCTCTCAAGTAGTTTGGATGTGAGAGGCACGGGTGACACCTGCAAAACAAACACACATCAGCAAATGAATGCACCTTCTACATTACAAAATAAATTATAATTTTCATTTGAAAAGAAAGTATATAGAAGAGTGTACTTACTTGCACCAAGTTAAATGTCAGGTTTGTCTGGCCCCAGCTGACAATAGATCGAGTTGTCTCATCAGATCCAAAGAGTTTACAGTTTAAGTAGACATTGGGCTGCAAAGGTGCACAATTAAAATCTTTCCCATCTGGAATCGTGAGCAAGGTATGGAACAAAATATCACTTTCTTCCTCCTCTGTGCACTGAGTGGGATTATGGGGAAAGTTGTGGTTTCTTGGTGGTGAAACAGACTTAGGCTCTGGCATCAATATGTTCGAGGATGGAGGAATTGCCATGGATGAAGTGTCTCTCTTGTGAGCACTCTTCTTAATGTGCAAAAAATCAGTAGTGACTCCATCATCCGATTGTCCAATCGAGACGTCTGCTTTCAGGGGAGACGTGCCTGTACCTGCTGCCATTTTCCCTGATCTGCTATTAGAAGACAAGTCTTTCTTATTCGCAGCTAGTTCAAATGAGACCTTAGGGGAATAAAAATAGTTTGGTTGTTTTATTTATCCATGAAGACTTATACAGTGTGATATTATCATTAAAAATATCAACAGGACTACATAAAGTGCAAATAATTAAACAGTGACTTTGTAAAATCAGTAAGTAAAAGGTTTAAACAAACTAAACTGTTTCCAACCTTAAGAGGCCCAATGCCCTGGCTGTTGACGTCTCCATCCAGTTTTTGGACAGGAAGTGAAGTGGTGACACTTAATTGTTCACTCTGAAGTAATGTCCGTAAGGGAAATAGAGCTGTTCCTATTGGCACAGGCTAAAGTAGAAAGAGGGACTCAGGTTAGACTATTTGAGCACACTACAGTAAAAACACTACACATACACTGTAGAAAAAACACTACAGATACACAAACACATATACACAAACACATTTACACAAACAGATAAAAGATAATTACTTTCTTTTGATGACTCTTCCTCAAGTAGATTGTGAAGCTAATGTTTGTGTCCCACCATTGTTTGAGATCAGGGCCACTCAAGCGCACTGAAAACAAACTCGGGTTCTGAAATTTCACCACTGCAAAAAAGTATATATTCTTTGTATCACTGGATCGTTTGCACACCACTCTGGTAAGAACTTGTGTAATAACACTTACCTCCACGCACAACTTTATTGGAGACTACACGTGTGACCTCTACAGGAAGTGTTTTCCCATTCTCAGTATTAGCAGATGGTAATTGAAAGATGTATTCAACAAAATATGAGCTGGAAAAGAATACAATAAAAGATGGGTTCAAGTATATAAATGTAATTTATATCACTAAACACTATGTAAGACATAAAAAAAAATGAGGAGGGGGGGGGGTACCATTTCTTAGGCACAAGAGGTAGTGGTGGTCTTCCTTTCCCTGAGTGCTTCTTTGGTATATCTGAGGTAGTGTCTGTGGGGATTGATAACTGAATGACTATAACCCTAGCTACATTGACGCTTCCAAGAAGTGAAATTCTCTCCACACTTAGCCCATGAAATGAATTCATTTGTCCTCTGACTTGAATGACATCCAAATCTAGCCTTCAAGGAGAAACAGAAAAAAATTTACAAACTGCAAATAATAATGATGAGTGGAACTGGCGTGTGGATGCATTAAATTAATGTTGATCTAAATGTTTACCTGGCATTGGTTTCCAAGTTTTTCTGCTGCTCAAGCTCTTCATCTCCTGTACCCAACCAGTCATCATTTACCTTAAACCAGAAAACGGGCAAAACAAAGAAGTCTTACATGACAAAATTCAGGAATAGTTTATAATACATTGTTATGTTATATAGATATAGATCTATATATAGATTATAGATATACAGGGTGGGCCATTTATATGGATACGCCTTAATAAAATGGGAATGGTTGGTGATATTAACGTCCTGTTTGTGGCACATTAGTATATGTGAGGGGGCAAACTTTTCAAGATGGGTGGTGACCATGGTGGCCATTTGGAAGTCGGCCATCTTGGATCCAACTTTTGTTTTTTCAATAAGAAGAGGGTCATGTGACACATCAAACTTATTGGGAATTTTTATTCTTTCATGAGTTATTTCCACATTTCTCTTTGTTCACAGCCATTGGCATGTCGAAGAGCGGATCGAAATTGTGTTGATATCTGGTGAACGCAGTAACCGGGTCATTGCAGCAGATTTCAATGCAAGACACCCTACGAGACATTTACATGCACATTTGCAGTATTTAGCAGACGCCCTAATCCAGGGTGACGTACAAGAAGTGCTTTAGGTCTCGCTCTAAGGATGAGATTCATTCATGAAGGGAGACCAGCCATCTCCCATGCTACAGTTAGCAAACTGCTTGCTAAGTTTCGTGAAACTGGTTCAGTGTTGGATTTGCCAAAATGTGGACGCATGAAAACTATCACTAATGAACAAACATCAGTGGCTGTCCTAGATTCATTCAGCAAGAGCCCTTTCTAAGGCACCCTTAAAAACTCCAGCTACTGTAGCATTTCAATGAGGGTGACCCAGATCGGCGCACAGAATTTGCAGAATGGGCAAAACGAAAATTGGAACAGGACCCTCAGTTCACACAGAAGATTTTGTTCAGTGATGAGGCAAACGTTTATGTGAATGGTGAGGTTAACAAACAAAACCACCGCTATTGGTCTGACACAAACCCACATTGGATAGATCCCTCCAAGACTGTTGGAACAAAAAAAAGTGATGGTATGGTGTTTTATATGGGGTACAATGATAGTGGGGCCATTCTTCATCAATGGAAACCTCAAGGCCAGTGTCTATTTGAAATTGCTACATGATGATGCGTTTCTCTCTTTATGCACTGAAGCTGGCACAGTTTCCCTTTAGTTATTTCAAGCAGACTGTGACAACCACACATTCGGTGGGTGTCCGGAAAACATCCGAGCATGGCCTAGATAGAACCCAATTTCATCCTGAAAAGTGGATTTGGATCGTCGTGGTCAGCTGAATAGAGAACCGTAAGGTCTCCCGATCTGACCCCCTTAGACTTTTATCTTTGGGGTCATCTGTAGGCAGTTGTTTATGGTGTGAAGATACGAGATGAGCAGCACCTGAAACTACGGATACTGGAAGCCTGTGCTGGCATTTCTCCTGTGGTCCTATCAGTGTGTGCAGAGTGGGAGAAGAGGGTTGCATTGACAATCCCTCACAATGGGCAGCACATTGAACACATTTAATAATTGGTCAGAAACTTGTAAATAACTCATGAAAGAATAAAGTTACGTTAAAACCAATTGTTCTAACAGACCATTGTTTTTCTTGTGAAATTCCCAATAAGTTTGATGTGTCACATGACCCTCTTCCTATTGAAAAAACTAAAGTTGTATCCAAGATGGCCGACTTCCAAATGGCCACCATGGTCACCACCCATCTTGAAAAGTTTGCCCCCTCACATATACTAATGTGCCACAAACAGGACGTTAATATCACCAACCATTCCCATTTTATTAAGGCGTATCCATATAAATGGCCCACCCTGTATAAGCATATCTATAAAAAGCCTATCTACCTGACCCTTTCATTCAAAGCAACAAACATTTTTGTCAGGATATACTTGAGCAGTGAAGGGTTAAAGGTTTTGTTTAAGGAAGCTTGGTCATGCTAGGTTTTATTCTTGTGTTCTTTTAGTAGCTACTGCCAGTGTGCAACCAGTGTCTAAAACTTACTGAAGCCTTATAGAACAGATTCTCCAACAGACTCTGGTCAAATTGGGGATCACTGATCTCACTGTCCATAAGAACACTGCTGCAACCAGAGAGAGAGCCTGGAAAAGAACCATCTCCATCCCACAAGGCAAGCACAGATCCATGAACACTGAAAACAGAACATTTACAATGTATCACATGTTTGTCTTACCTCAAACCCATACACAAAATGCAACGCCGGTGTCGAATAATGCAATTTATAATTTAACACATTAACACACAAGAAATTATGGTATACATATTTTTCAATCCTATTGTTATTTATTTCACTACATCAACTAAATTTCTCTCCTGTAACCCAAGAATGGTTCAAATATTCAAGTAATTATCAGAAATACTTTTTAACTATTTGAAGGACATTTGCTGGAAAATTCTAATCCATGTGAAAATAGTTTTGTATATTAGAAATAAAAAATATTATTAATTCCCTGAACAAAAAACAAAATGTGAAAATGTCTACAAATGTCTAAGTTCTACATTTCCAGATACCACCAAATCCTAATAATCCTAATAATTAATATTTAATTTTAGTAGGATTGTTGTTATAATTGCAATATTAAACTATTATTATTTGAAAAGAGAGTTCAAGGGATGCTCATTAAAAGAGAGATTATAAAAAGCCTGTTTTACAAAAAATGCTGGCACTGTTGATGATAATTACAGATGTGTTTCAGATGACAACTTGCCTCAGAATATTCCAGAAAAGAAAAAAACAGCATCTTCATTACCTTCCCAGAAGGTAATCCATAGCTGTGTCATGTGCGTCTGGTCTGAGGAGTTCATGGTCCTGAGACAGGTTTGGAATATCTGAATGGAGGGCATCCTGCATCAGTGGCTCTGATGATAAGATTAAGGGACTTGAAAATAAAGAGAAAGTCAAAACCTTAGATGTAGCAATAATGTGCAGTCCAGTATTATTGTTTTAAAACAATCCCAAACATTAATAGTGGAAAATAAACATTAAATCACCCGTTCAATGAATTAATATTAGTAATATATAAATATGCTGCTTTTTAAATAGCAATTATTTAAATGTTTTAAATGAGTGGATACATTTAAAATCGAATCTGTAAGATTACAGATTTTCCATCTAAAATCATTAAAAAAAAAGCATGTAGAGGATTTTTGCTGATCTGAACAAAGCATGTATAAACACAATGTACATATCAGCAGTTTAAATAGATATTCTGCAAGTAGGTATCACAAAAATATAATTTTAAGATACGTGGGCATACAGTAAAGGACCAGCTCCAGGGTTATCTGATGGTATGTGCAGGGGAATTTCCTTTAGGTCCATGTTGGAGTCAATATCTGATTGCAAGGCAGAAACCACCATGGCATTTCTAAGTTTGCTACCACGCTCAAGCAGAACTATGAGGAAACAACACAGAGATCATTCAAATTAATTCAAATTCAAATTGGAAATAACTTTTTTGGTGTGTATATTATATATATATATATATATATTAATAGTTTATATATAAATATATATATATATATAACATTCACACCACACACATACACACATGTGTGTGCACATACATACCAGAAAGTAAGTCCACTGATGCTGAGGAAGCATGTGCAGCATCTAGCTCATCACCGTTCTCCTGCAAATTTTGATTTAATGAAGCTCCATCTTTAGCATTAGCTTGAGCAGAATGTGGTTTTCCCCTCTCAAAGTATAGGTGGTCCTTTCCCCTAATATAAAGACATATAAATTAAAATTGTTTAATTAAAGAAGTTCAAGGCTACTTACGTATATAAATACATAATGTGTATCTCTTATGTCCAGAGAGACAAATGTAAATGATGTTGATTTAAGGTTAAAATATCATTAGGCTTCAAACAATGTTCAAAAAAGAAAGTAAAACGCACATTGGTGTGCTCCTGGAACTCTCCACAGGTTCAGATTCATTTCCACTGATTTTTGAACCATAGTTGGATGAAGGTGGAAGCAGCATGTTTTGGTCGGATATGAGTCCCAGAGTAGAAGCTGCGGTGTCATTGCTCAAGATTACAGTTGGTACTGAGCTACTGCTTTCATAGGTTTCGGTCAGTGGCTCAAAAGCCAGTGTGGCCTAATATAAGAAAACAAAGTAAAAACATTTTAGAATAAATGCATTTTGTAGTAAATTAAATTGAAGTGCCAAAGGCACTCAAGAATTATGTCTAAATCAATTCAATGGCCAAAAGTATGTAGATAACTAAACAGTAAGCTTTCTTCCAACATAACAAATGCTACTGTCTACATAACGAGATCGATGAAGACAAGGTTTGTTGAGAACGTCACTGACTGCAACCTCACTGAACAACATTAGGATTAACTGTAACACTGACTTGGCCTGATCTCCTAGGGCCTGACCTGAATAATGTTCTACCAGAATGGATGCAATACACAGCCATGCTGCAAACTCTAGTGCAGTGGTTCTCAAAGCGTGTGCTGCAACACTCAATAACAACACAACAGGTGGCGCAAAGAACAGTGGGATTTATATACGTTTTGTGTTTACATTTACGGCATTTGGGCAGCGCCCTTATCCAGAGTGACTTATAACTGAGCAATTGAGGGTTAAGGGGCCTTGCTCAAGAGCCACTAATGGCAGATTGGTGTTGGTAGGATTCGAACCTGCGACCTTCCAGTACAGTGGGCAATGCCTTAACCACTTGTGTTTTTCTCTATCAAAGGTCCTACACAAACAAACAGGTTATTAATGCAAATAAATTAAAACATCATTTGGGGTACCTAACACAACTACAGTTTTATTTTCTCTCTAACTTGATGGTGTTTGATTTAAAACTTGATATTACAATAGATTAGGCATTTTTCGAATGCAAGCATTTCAGTGTGATGGAGGACAGGTGGGGAAGAAAATCCACCCCCTCTAAAGTGGGGAATCTTTTGACAACATTTGAAACCATTTGACAACCACTGCTCTAGTGGAAAGTCTTCCTAGAAGCATACAGGTTATTATAACAGAAACTCACCGTGATTCTCAAATGGGATTTTCACCATTTTCATTGTAATAGTTTCATAGTTTGATCATATAGTGCATGGAGTAGAGATGATGTGATATGTTACCCACCTGTAGCTCACCAAGTTTTTCAGACACTGGAGACACAAGTGTAAAGGATCCATTAATAGAATGAGATTGAGATAATTTAGCAATCCCTGGTATTTGAACTCGTGCTATGGGTTGTGATCCCCTTTGGTTTTGTAAGAACATCCAGCACCAGTGAGCCCATGTCTGAGAAGAAAATAAGACATAAGCAAGAGAATAGAAAACACTGACCTAAATAAGAAAAAAAAACAAAAGAGACTCCCTGGCATCAGAAAATATGAAGTAAGGATAGTAATATGATGAAGTAAGGATATTACCTTTTAAATATGCAGTAAACTGCTTTGGGCCACAACGAACTGGAAATCTTGTTGTAGATTTCAAATCTTTTTCTCTATCTAGGGATCCATCTCGGGGACAAAAGACAGTGCCACTAGTCGTCTCACCCCACCACCGTAATCGGATCAGCGCCAGTGGTGGAGGTTTAACTATAGTCCAGAGCACTCTGCTTAGTGTGACTCTGAGGAAACATCGCACATGACCCTCCACAAGAGGAGGAAGGCTTGTTGATGGGGAGACATCACTGACAACTGATAAAGAAGAAAAACATGTATTCAGTAGATTATTGCAAAATACAGCAACAGCGGAAGGATTTATGTTGTAGTTAAAAAATGAAGAAAACAAAATGAAGGTAAGTTTTAATTAAAACATAAATTAAGTAAAAAAAACTACTTACTGAACTGTGATTAATTAAAACAATAAATTAATTACAATTTTTATTAATTCATTGTTTATTAAATTGAAATTTTTGCAGAAACAATGCCTATATCTTTAAGATTTTTATTGACATCATGTGACCCAGATCCTCGAGATGAATGTTTGAGCGGGCAAAACGGTAAACCACATAAGAGCTCAATTTTAAATATGAAGTTGGGCTAAATGAGGCAGTGATAAAGAAATGTAATAAACTAAACATTTTCAAGAAATGGCAGGTTAGATATTTAAGTAAACAGTACCTAGAATGTTAATTGGGGTATACAAAAAAAAAAGAGATGCAAAAATGTTCAAAAAAATATTTTTTTAGAATGATTATCTTTTCTAATGAATGACTACTTTTTAAAATATTATTTAATATAATTTTCATAAAAAAAATCCAACCACCTACTGTGTATACCTAGTGTACTATATATATATATATATAAATTTGAATACGTATGGTGAGGTACAATACATCATTACATCGATATTATCATTCATTTGATTCCTCTGTCAGACTCACACCGCTACATTAATATACCAACTAGGAAATTTAAATTCCATCTTTCCTATTACTTGGGTAAATTCTAGTAGAACTATTTAAAATGTGATAAATTAAATAAATGAATTAATTAAATTTGAAAAGATATTAATATTAAATTAAAAAAATATTAATTTCTGCTTGCATTCCCTTTTATAATCTACAACACCTATAATATACTGTATCGTTTTTACAGAAGCACTAATCTGAAATAAAGGAAAGATTTTTTTGAAGTCAGATTTGATATTTAGTATAAAAGTGCACTTTAATCCGGAGCCGGATTCAGTTTGTTGATATTTGTATTGTCACCGGATTAACGATCAACTGTCAACAAAACACAGCCTCTGTACATAACACACACACACACTCCACAAACTCTCACATACCTTTCTTTTTATTCCCTCCAGACGGGGTTATTTTCCCCTTTTTGTTCTTCATCCCTTCTTCTGTTTATAAACATGAAGTTTCAGGTTATCGAAGTTATTTTGTCTATTTCTGTTTACATGATGCGCCTCAGCAACGACCTCAGCCGCTTTTTCTTCATTCTTCTACTGTCGGTAGGAAACAACGCGTTCTGCTTCTTTACCTCCACCTAGAGGCCGGAGCGCGAATGAACCCGAACCGAACCCGAACCCCAAAACGTCCCAATAACGTCATTTCTTCATTTATTGGTTTTGAACCTTCTACCTCATCCTCTCGGCTGCTCCCGTCACGTGTCGCCACAGAGGATCAGCGTTAGGGCATCGTGCGATTTGGTTGCGGTCAGTGACAACGGATGCCCTTCCTAACCCGAGCCAGCCCATTTATCCGGGCATTGGGAGAAACACCAAAGCATTTTTTACGCAACCCAGCTTTTTCCCAACCATTACCTGGTTTCTGCGTCCTTTGTGAAAGATACCAGTTAGTTGAATTAATGCGTTCAGTCTGTATCTTTATTGATATGAAATATACTCATTTGAATATTAATACAAGAATGACATAAACACCTTGTTGGTTCCCCGGTCACATGAGGTGTTGTCATTTCAAAACATACATAAATGAGTGCAGAACACAGTGAAACTAAACAATGTTTCCCCAGAACCAAGGTTCTACATCAAACAACATACATTACAAATGGAACACAGAACTACACAACTACACTATGTGCACATGTGTGACATTTAGTGAAAAAATAAATGAAAGACAAGACCAGGAACAGTGAGTAGGACCGACCAGAACACTGCATTTTTTCAAAATGTAAAGATTGTCCATATGGGAATCAAAAATAACGGTAGACAATAACGGTAGACAATCTCAACAGCAGTGCAAAACCAGAAAGTTGTGCAGAATTTCTTGTTTGTTTGTTTTCTGTTAACTGTGTGTGTGTCTGTCTCTCTATTTCCTTAGTGTTGAGAGGAGTCTATAATGACGTCTCTCTCTCTCTCTCTCTCTCTCTCTGTGTGTGTGTGTGTGTGTGTGTGTGTGTGTGTGTGTGTGTGGTGTGTGTGTGTGTGTGATGTGTGTTGTGGGTGTGTGTCTTGTAGTGTTACGAGGTTAACTGGCTTGTGGAAAGAAACTGTTGCACAGTCTGGATTGTGAGGCCCCAAATGATTCTATACCTCTTTCCAGAAGGGAGGAGTGTGTGACGAGTGTGTGTGTGCCCGTGTGTGTGTGTGTGCGCTCATCCAAATGACTGCCCTGGCTTTGATGGGCCCACCGATGCCAGCGCTGTGGTATTAACCACCATCGTCCGGCCACAGTGGTTTACGATTTCTCAGCAGTCCTCACTATTTGCTGTAGGGTTTTGCAATCTGAAACGATGCAGAAACCAGGCAGTGCTGCAGCTGCTCAGAATGCTCTCTATGCTTCCTCTGTAGAAGGTTGTGAGAATGTGTGGTGGAAGCTGTGTGGTGGAAGCTGTGTGGTGGATGTGTGGTGTGTCTTCCTCAGATTTTATCAGAAAATAATGATGCCGCTGGGTCTTCCTTCTTATTTCCGGAGAGGCGTTTCTTTTCGTTTGTAGGGACCATGTTGTCCGTACCGTTCATCCCACCCTACTTGGTGCAGCCTTTTCTACGTTCTCCTCACAGGTATTTGGTGCCTTACGATCCTCCAGTTACAGGGAGGAGTTGTCACGATGTTACTGTGGTGGAAGTTTCGTGTGAGTCCACTATAACCCGTTTCCCTCCCCATTCAGTTTCCTGCGCATTACATATTCATTGGTCCATGGGCTATCACGACCCCCGCCCCTTCTTCCTTCGGTCCCTTTATGTATTTCACACTCTTCAACTGTATTGAATCTTCAACATCGACCGGGTACACAGATTTTCTTCAGCTTGTTTGGAAGCTGGGGTCAGAGCTCAGGGTCAGCCATGATACAGCACCACTCGAACACAGAGTGTTAAGTGCCTTGCTCAAGGTCCCAAGGGTGGCAGCTTGGTGATACCAACGCTCGAACCCCGACCTTTATCAGTAGCCCAGTCCGATTTAAAAATGGTCTTGAAAGTAAATCTGCCACTTCATCTGTTTTTTCTCCTTCAGCCATTAGGGGGCGACAAAAATAGCTCAATTTGACCCAATCTAGACTATCCAATCAACGGCTCTGAATGCGGTGACGTCATACGCCTGCTAGAGGGCCCTGGTGACACCAACTCAAAATGTGATTGGTTAAAGCAGCAGTTTCATCACCGTTTATTCTGTGTTAGAGGTGCTGCAGAATGGATTGTGAAGGCCTCGGACATATTTCTCTGACTTTAACTCTGCCTGGCAACAAATGGTGGCTGAAATGTGATTGGTTAAATGCTTTAATATAAAAATACATGTCTGGAAGCTGCACTAGCATGGGAAAAGCAACAACATTTGCTTATGGCGGATATGAAAGGACGCGAATAGACCATTTTGAATTATTGAATAAGTACTGATGGACAAAATATAAATAATATCAGTTTGTGATTCAGATATTTCTTAGGCCAGCAGAGAAGGACTTGCAGGCCCTGACGGACCACCACAGTTTAAAGTATTCCATCTTCTCAACTACAAATCCTACACATCATTCAAATTCAAGTGTCCAGCAGAGACCCATAAGCAACCACAATGAACAGATTTGGGATGAACTGGAATGCTGACTGTGCTCCAGACCTTCCCATCCAACTTCCCAATCACACACTCCTTATATTCACACTCCTTATACTCTATTATATATATTTTATACTATATTTTCAATGGACCTGATTTATTACATTTTCTAAGGGCCTAAATAACCTTGGTGTGTTCAGCAACGAATTCAATACATAAATAAATAGACTTAGATGAGAATATAACAGATTTAAAAACATAGATTATTTTAGAGTCTAACCAAACAGATGAGGAAAAAAAGTACATCAATAGTCAAGTTTTTATTTATTTTTTTATTTACCAAAAAGTGTGAGAAAATATGTTAAAACAGAATGTTTGTTAGTTTGAAGAATTCAGATGTGACCATATATACAAAGAACCAACATGACTTCAGAAAGTCATATAAACAAACAATAACACACCTATTGTCCATAAATATAGCTATTAAGTAACAGCACATTGCTTTCAAAAAGACTCAGTTTTAGTGATGTTTAACATTTTATTTAGTAAAACTTATTTACAAAACTGCACGGCAAATACAGAAAGAACATCAGTGTGTGATTTAATGACATAGGAGCATGGCCGTTCGTGTTCTGAGCAATATCTGCAGCCATGTAAGGCTCCAGGTGGCCAAATGATTTTTAAAACATGCAACATAGACACATATTGGTGAACACATGTATGACTCAGAAATAGGCCACTTCTGCAAGATTTGGTAGCTAATCCCAGATCATAAATAGTAAAAACAGTGAAACATTCACATCCAAAATCACCAGGCAGATTTAATTACTCCATTCTAGTTTCCCACTGTAATAGTGCTATATGTCATCCATAGAGATGGAAAACCTGAAGGCAAGGATCAAAAACTGTAACAAGAAGCAACTGGAGTCAATATTTTCAGCACAACAAAACCCGAGCAGCATAGCACATGAGCAGCACACTGGGTTCGGTGTCACGAGAGAGCTGAGCGCAACGCGGCAAAACTCTGGGAGCGTGGGGCAGGAAAGGGTGGCTGAAGGGCGTGGGCACGGGGGCCAGGCCTTGAAAACCCACAAAAAGTTTGTGAAGAGATCTGATGTCAGTTCACGTATGTTTAAAAGGACTGAACAAGATGAGTGAGAGACACTGCCCACATGAAGGAGTGCAAAGTTTTCACAAACTGTGAAAATCTCAAAGTTGTAAAAATTAATAAATAAATAAATCTGAATACTTTTCTAATTCTTGATATTTAATATAATTGTTTGTTAAAACCGATATCACAAAAAAAAATCTATTTTTTGCCTTCTCTCCCCCGTGTCCCCCCCCCCCCCTCCCTGCCTTCCCCCACCCCTGCTCCTCCCCACCTGTTGGTACACACACCACACACCACACACACCCCTTGGGCCTAATTTATCTCTCAACCTGCGAAATCATCTAATAGTGAATAATCTCTACTATAAAAGTGCCAAATACAGCACTGTGAACCTGGATTCTTAAAACATTCCTAAAGCAGAGGCCTCTCAGAGTAATTTGTGTGCATGTGCATGCTTCTCCACTAAGCCCTGCCAAATCTCACCATCACTCACGAATGTGAAAAATGTACTGCTTGAAGCCTCTAATCCTCAAAGATGCTCAAAGTGCATACACCTACTTTCTGAATTCACAATATTATACAGTGGACAGATTTGTATCCAGGAGCATCAGTATAAAACTGAGGCCATGGATGACTCCTTGCAGAATAAAGCATAGTAAAGAGCGCAAAAAAAAACATACTACATGACCGCACTGATGCTCAAATGTTTCCAGCAAAAACTGTTGTATTTCATAATTGCACGCAACATTAAGATGCACACAAAATGATAATGTATTTCATTTTGACCCTGTTGTAAACTTGTTACATGTAATAAAGCATGAATAAAAATCCTCCGTGCAATTTGCTGCCTCTTTTGGGGCACTGAAGACCGACGGCCAAATACTTCTCCACCATAGTCTGAAAGTCCAGTCCACTCCAGACAACTCTCCCACAGTTTCCACCTTTCCTCCTCCAGTGTCCATGTTTCCCTGCGGTGAGACCAGAACTCCTCTCTCTCCTTCACTCACATGAACAGGCTTGGTGTTCCTGGTAATCCATGTATCTTGTCACTCATTAGGATTGAGACTACAGCGCTGACCAAACTCCTGTCCATACTCATGCACCCATTTATTGGCCACTGAAAGAGACAGTTTATCATTATCACTGTTCCATTTATTATTAATTATAGTTAATTAAATTGCTAATTATCTTGTGTTCTGTTCACTTGGATATGTAATGTATTGTGTATTTCTTCCCTATTTCTCAAATGTTTTGTTTCTTAAATAATAAGTCAAGAATATGTGACTGAGGTGTGGCTTGTGTGCTGTTATTACTGGTATAAGGTTCATAACAGTAGCTGAGTGCAGATTTACAGAGATTCAGGCTTTGCTTAAAAGACATCCATGAACTACTGCATTGATTTTATTGCATATTAACTCTTCTAACATTAAATACCTTGGTATAATAAAGTGATTGTAGAAAAAATTATATTTGTTTTAATTATATATTTTGAGTTGTTGTATAAATATTGACCAAAAAAACAAACATGATTTTTCAGGTTATCAGACATTCAGCTGCACTCTGTGGGAAAAGCTCATATTTTCTCTTCTTTTCTTTAATTCATTTCTTGATATCATTCTGATTGTGTTGTAGTGCAGTAATACATTTTGCTTCAACTATAGAAATGACTACATGACTACAGGATGACTCGATTACTAGCAGATTCAAGCTCACTCTAAGATTTTTAGGCAATTTATGCACAGGCTTTGAAGTATCTCTGTAGATCCCACTAACAGAACACAGATGTGACCGTTGCACACAAGTAATGACATCAGTATAGAGGAGACACATTATACTACTCCGTACCCCATTTATCACCAGCGAGGACCGGACAGCCTGCATGCAGAGTATCACCATTTCCCTGGCCATTTCTGTGGAGATTCCACCAAAACACAGCACTATTCTGGGAATGAGGAAAAACACACAGCATTGAATTTCTCTTTTGTAAGGAATAAAATAAAAAATATATTCCTTAAAAAAGAAGTTATCTTTAGGTTATTGCAATTTAAAGTAAAAGTGGGTAACAGGAGCATAGAGTGAGATAGCTGTTATAAATCTGTATAATAACTTGCCTTGTAAAATCTATATGTGTGTGTGTGTTATATTGGGTGATATACCTTGATTACAGGAATGCTGAAATTGGCGTAGATGAAGGCTGTAAATCCTCCTGCCTCCACAGAGCTGAGCTGCAGTGCAACGCAATAAACTCACTCATTCAAAATAAACACACACTTTTTATATATAGATTTCAGATTCGCTGACCAAGACATAACAGTATGACCATATAACTTTATGAATAACACTGATAATCTCTTCATCATGACCCCTAGATGAGAGGATGTAAATGAGATATATTACGCAGTAACTCAACATTTTGTCCTTAAAGTTAATTTGTTGAAAGCAGGACAAATGTCAGGTTAACGATTTGAGCGAATATGACAAAGGCAAAATGGAGACAGCTAGATGATTGAGCCAGAGCATCTCTAAAAACTGCAGCTCTTGCGGGTCACCATTGGTCAGAATCTATCAAAAGTGTTCCTAAGAAGGAACAGTAGTGACCTAGCGACAGAGTCATTCAAGTCAAAGCGGGGTCACCTGGTCCGTTCCAATAGATTGCTGGTCACCCCGAGTGTTTTAGAAGAAAATGTTAAGAGTAATGTTATTCTTGGTGGTCATAATTGTATACTTGTATAGTGAGGGGGAATCATAGACGATAGATGAAAGGGACATACATACATTAATTCCACTATGGTATGGCATACAAACAAGAACAGATAATAAAGATTTTTCAGGAGGGAAAAGACTTACATATATCATAAATGTAGCCATTCGATTTCCAGAGTTAAGGCTGTACAATGGGCTAGAGTTTGACTGCAAAGGTAATGAAACAGAGCAAGTTTTACATTATTGTATATAGCATCAGACTTTCTGGCCTTTTTCTGGCCACTAATGATACCACTTTTCTCAGGCTCCTGAAATGATATTATCTTCTACATTTTAATGCTAAATAACATAGATATAAAAACAAACACTGTTTGTATTGTCCTGCCCTCCTGGCCTTGTCAAATAACATTTATGCAGACTTTTAACAGGTTCTTTTGCCAAAGTCTGATGGTAACAATTCAACAAACATTGTTTTAGTCAGGACCAGGTGGTAATATGTAAATTGATTAAATGAGTGTGCTATTAAATGACATAATTGTAAAGAAAAAACCCTGATAAAAAAAACCCTTGTCATCATTGCATGATGCAGAGAAAATAGTTCACGCTTTTGTTACACCTACATTACAATGTAAAAAGTTTGGACCCTGATTGAACATTAATTCCTTTTTCCTTTTCAACATTTTTTTCCATGTTAATACTGAAGCTGCTGAAATTATGAAAAAAAAAGATATGGAACAAACAAAAACATGTTAAATGTTAAAATTAAATGTTTTATATTTACTTTGTTGACAGCTTTGCACACTCCTGTCTCGTTCTCTTAGTCAGTCTCATCAGATTGTCAACTGGAATTAGTTTCCAACAATCTTGCCAGTAAGTTGAGTAGTTGCTGGCTTTCACTCTCTGGTCTCTCCTGCAGTACTCGATCACTCTCTTTCTTTGGCAAATAGCGCTTATATCACTTAGAAGTGTGTTTGGAGTCATTGTAATGTTGGAAACCAAATGATATGTCACATTTTATACATTTTATAACCTAATTATCTCTGTAAAGCTGTTTTGGGGCAAAGCCAAATGTTGTACAAATGACATTTAATTTACTTCATCACGATCTTGAAAAAGTTGCTTGTTACTCTTGATTCCATGGTGTGTCAACAAATCTCCCCGTACATACATACTGTGTAATCAAACAACCATTCCACGTTTGACTCCCCACAATGAACCCTATTTCTCCAAGAAATGAGCTTATGAATGCTTCATCAGTGCGCCAATTGCTCTAGCTGTCCACACCTTAAAAGCAATTGATGACAAGCTACTTTGGACGGCAATGTTATAATGTATGGTAATCCTAATCTGCCATTGAGATGCAGGCTTTGAACCGAACGTTGATCGTTGTCATCCATGACATGGCACAGTAATTCCATATGTCGTTCTTTTCTTGATTAGGTTGGAGTGCTGTGATGCAGTAGGTTTTGTAATGTGAACAAAAAATGTGACTGAATAAAAAGTGCCATTGTAGCACCAAAACAAATCACTCCCTATCTAGTGTCACAATAAAAAAAATTATAATTAATATAATATAATCATATATATATAGTATATATTATATATATACAATTTAAGACAATTTAAGAAAGACACTAAAGAAGACGGTGCTCCTAGTCAAATATCACACTCAGATTATTAAATACTACTGCTGACGTAAAGTATGAAGGCTTTTGTGTTGCAGTATATCAGCGCTTGGTTGATTATGCTCACAATGCCTATTTTGATCAAAAGGTGCAGGCTATTTTTTTTTCAGGCAAGCGGCATTATCAAAGATACATCTCACCCCAACCATGGACTGTCGCACTTCCCCCATCGGGCAGATGCTACCAATGCCTCAGAGCCCGCAAACACAGACTGAAAAATGGCTTTAACTGTTACTGCACTTAATAGCTGATTATACAGCATTAACAATCACTACTGCATTGTCACTTTCTATACTTTGCACTTAATTATATTTATGCATCTTTGCACCATAACTATCTATCATTACAATACTGTATATTCCATCATTGCTGGAGAAAATAATACTTACTGTTGCATGATCATAATGAGGTTCGTAGTGTCCCCCAATACCGTAGTTGACCACTTGCATATGTTCACTGTATGGAAGCTGCATATTCAGGCCTGTTAGCAAATTGATACGATGGTCCACCTTGCTAACAGCGGGATGTGCTGAGCCCTTCAACCATGCACTAAAGATAAAAGTATACAACCTATCAAAGATACAAATATTATGTTTCATTGAATTCTGAAGATTGTGTCTACACCAATGTAATATATGTAATCCATTGTATGTTCTGCAGTAGCAAGATCATCAGAGGGAAGATGCAAGTCCCGGAAAAGATATTTGTGGCTTACAAATTACCTCTTGCTAATGCGATAGTCAGCAATCGACTGGTTCACAACTGAAGCCACGACAGACCTCGTTAGCTAACAAGCAAAAACAAAGGAAGCAAAATCAAGAACTTATTTATTCATCATTTAGCATTAATATCCCATTTTTCACTTACATTTTTAAAGAGTGAAAAAAATGTTCAAATTACAAAAAAAACTAAACTAAAATATCACATGTACATAAGTATTTAGACCCTTTGCAACAACACATGAGAATTAGCTCAAGTGCCTCCGTATTCTCTTGATAATTACAGAGATCTCTAAACCTTGTCTAGGTACACATCTCTCTATAGAAGCAATGTCACACCTGACAAAGAATATCAGAGTCAAACGGTCAAAGGAACAATCTGCAATGCACAGATATGGGGAGAGCTACAAAATAGTTCCTGCACGATATTTCTCAATATTTCTCAAATGGAAAAAGTATGGAACAAACTGAGCAATCGGCAGAGAAGGGCCTTAGTAAGAGAGGTGATCAAATACCACTCTAACAGAGACCCATGAAAGCCTGCTTAGATCTTAGATCTAGCACCACACATAACCTGCCTAAAACTGCCCAAAAGTGAAACATGATGGCGGCAGCAACATGCGGTGTGTTCCTGCAGCAGGGGCTTGGCAGTCAGGGTTGTGAGAAAGCATAATGGAGCAAAGTATAGAGAGATCCTCCATAAAAGCACTGCTCTGGACCTCAGTCTGGGATGAAGGTTCACAGACTTACATGACAACAAGCACACAGCCAAGAGAACACAGTAGTGAAGATGTCCATGAAGTTCCCCTAGTGGCCCGGCCAGAGCCAGACTTGAACCTTATTGAACATTAATGGAGAGACATAAAAGTGGTTATCTACCAATAGTCCCCAACCAACCTGACAGGATTTGCCATGAGGATTAGGATGTAAAATCCCACAATCCAGGTGTGAGAAGCTTGTTGCATCATTCCCCAAAACACTCAAGACTGTACTGCCAGTGGTGATTTAACAAAATACACCGTAAAAAGTCACGCATTGCTATTTTTCTCTTTTGTCATTTAAAAAAAGTGTGTTAGCTGTGGAGGATGTGGGCCTGAGGGGACGAGAACTGGGCAGGTGGTATACATGAGACATCTAGTTCTTCTTGTTAAACGGTGTACTTATCTGTGAGTCTGGGATGGAGGAGCTTCTGTTTATTGTGTTGTTTTTATTTAATGAACCAAAAACAGACTGAATAAATGAGCTTATTTAAAATCCTGCCTGTCGTCAGAGTCTTCCTCCACATGCATGATAGATTTTACACTGATTTAAACCAGAGAACTCTATAATAAACAACAGCATAACCATTTTGTAAAAATAACTTCATTTATTTTTAAGCTCAAGTCTTTCAGGTTTTTGTTACACATTATTATCAGCAGATGGAACACTATGTTCAAGTGTTAGTGCTGGCAAGGACATAGGGATCTTATCCCCTAAAGTGTGATGATGGAAAAACCCAACCTGAAGTTCAATCTACCAACACAAGTGGAATAAGTGATGTATTCTTGGCATCGCTAATCATTCCTGCCATGACTAATTCATCAGATGTGCTGGAAATCGTTTGAAAAGAGCTTATCAGATGACAGGCATATAATAAAGGCATGATGATGGCTCTTTTAAGAAAAGAAGATTTTACTCGTGCTCTTTCCAACTCGTGAATTAGTAACACTGAAAAACTGGCAGCAGCTGAGTTCCACACACTTTTCCAAAGGCAAAAAACACACACACACACAAAGTCATAGGTCGGCTAAAGCGCAGGTGGTTAAGTGTCCAGATAAATGTTAAGTTTTCGATAAATGATAAGTAAACAAAAAAGAAATTACTTACTTCCGGCATTGAGACTCCCTGATGTATTGAGCCTCTACTCCGGTGACAAAGTCATAAAACAGGACAACATAAGGCTGAAGGCTCACTATCTCACGTTTCATGGGTTGCAGGAGCAGGCCAGGACTGCCATTGGTGAAATAATCACAATACAATCTCGGATTTTCATAATGCTTTCCCTGTCAGAAAAGACACATTTAGCTTTATTCGTTTTTTAAATGGAAAGCTGGTGACTATTAAGATCTGTTTCTTCATGTTTTGCGTATATTTGAGCAGCTTAGTATTGGAAAGAGCCATCTTTCTTCAATGTAGTCTAAACAAAATATGGTTTCCATGCAGCGTACAGTTCATAATTTATTAAATACAAGATGAGAGAATTTTACTATGACTGAAAATCCTGGAATACAACATGCTCAATAAAACAGGTAAGCTGATTAAGGTCCCAAATATGAAATGTTGATAGTATTACGGCAGGATTATAAATCATTCCATAATTTGGATAGATTAACAACAGTGTAGATTTACCGGACTCACTCTCTTGCACGATAAAAGATAAAGCATATTGTGACTTTTAATGTGATTAATCTCATATCGATAGATATATATAGTATATTACTTATTTTTATTAATATAATATTAAGCCTATATATAATTGTGGTGAGAAAATTTAGCAAGATGAAATATCAACTACACAGATGATCATTATAAATGCACATAGCACCCCTATTTACTACAGCAACACACACACACACACCACACACACACACATATATTATTATTATTATTATTCCTATATTATTATTATATATATAAAGCGATGAGAGAGGGATTTTAGGAGATTTTTATTTGGACCGTGAGAGATGAGAAAACGACGTAGAGATTGTACATATGCATATGTATTCTATAAAATGTATACAGTATTCATCATTTCATTAGATTTGAAAATTAAACACCTCATGGATTAAGAAATTACACATATCTAAATTCCTACCTGAGATTCTTGGCGTTGGCAGAGGACCTTTTCATATGTGGCTTCTTGTTTTGTCAGGTATAGCGGCAGCAGAGGGTCTCTTTAATGCACCCTGATCTCGATGTGAGTTCTGGCGAACTTTTCAATCAGCCCCAGAGTATTATACTTCTCCACATTATAACACTTGCTGTTCGATGAATCTTCAAAAGTCAGTTTCATTTCAAGTAAAAATAAAAACATGATTCTAAATTATTTTATTATATATGCCAAAATGCACGACATGAGGATTCTTTACAGAATAGCTTTACCATAACGTAGCCGTTCTTGGACAAATGAGGGCAGAGGAGAGTGTCCGTCTGAAGTCATTTTAAACAATAATGTAGTTAACAAGTAATAATCTAAGTGAATTGACAGAAACAGTTGACTGAATTTGTGAATCAAAAGTACCCAAAAAAAAAAACAGTGCTACTTATAGTGTGAGAGAAAGCCACAGTAATCCAGAGCAGATTCCAGTTTGCCCTTGTTTTCTGGAACTTCTGCTAAATGTCGAAACTGGCACACTGCCCTCTTCAAGCCACTCTACAGCCATGATAATAATCTTTTTATTAGTAGGCCACCTGAAGAGACCAACTTTATTATAACTCTCTTTCCAAAATTGTAGCATGGGTACATAAACAAACAAACAAACCAGAAAAGTTTTTCCCCAGATTCCAGATTCCCTTCATCTAAAAACGGAACAAATGAATGTGTAAATGGAGCAGTAGACAGTGGAAAGATGTAAGAGGATAGGTTCTTTTTGCCAGGAAATGTGTATTTATAAAATGATTGCAGTGGCAGATATCTTTAATTTGGAAATCAACAAAATGAAAATGAAAAACATGTCAACAACGACGTGAGTGTGTAATTTATAGCATTAAAGAATTTGTTATCAAAATGACATAAATGTGCTTCTTTATCCAGTATCCATATATGTGGCTCTTCTGTGTTTGACTCACAATGCGACAATGGCTGTTTAAAAATTTTTTATATTTGTCTATTATATTATATTTTATTAATTTTTTTATAAATTATGAGATACTGAATAATTTATGTATACACATTCTCGTATATTCTATACAATGCAAAGCAACAGCAGTAGAGAAATCCAAAACTGCTTGCATACATTTTATATAGCTTACCTTTCCAATGAGGAAACAGTCATCCCCAGAGAGTGGGATGTGTACAGAACTGGTTTGTAAATCTCAACCCATGTTTCATTGCTGAGCTGCTGGAAGTGACCTTTCACCATTCACTTGCACTTGAAGAGCAATAAACGTCCTGTAGTCTCATCAGCCCCTGTGCTGCCCCTTCAGGTCTTCTAGCTTTGGCAAAGTTTGTTTATGGAGCAATAAGAAGCCTTTCAGGGGCTTTAAATACCACAAGGTTACAACGATTAGACCTTTTTTGCTACAACGCTTCGCAAATGAACATTTTAAACGCTACGACCCAGGTTTTACAGCAAATTAAATTAAAATTACCTCCAGCAAACGCACCGATATTATATCACAACCACACACACACTTCCATTTTCTACCCCTTTTTTACGCTTATCTATTTGATTAGGTCACTCGCGTGCCATGGGTATTCAGGCGTCATCATGGAGTACTGCCAACCACCCCCCAGGACAACCACAACACACACACCATACCACATTTATACACTGGGGATCAATTGTTCCACAGGTGGGCCAATTAAACTACCGTGCATGTTTTTGGAGAACTGGAGGAAAACGGAGAACAAGGGGAGGTAAAAAAAGCCCTGTGAGGGAATGGGACCGAACTTTTTTTTTCGGCACCACCAAACAGTTTGGCCGAGACGGGGATCGATCCGGACCCTGGCGGTGTGATGCGAAAGTGCTAACCACTAGCCCGCGTGCCCCA
>JACRUU010000025.1:12304617-12315456 GCA_030449085.1 Kryptopterus vitreolus | reverse complement strand
GTGTAGTAATGCGATTCGTAGTGTAGTGTAGTGTGTGTAGTGCTGTGTTGTGTAGTGCTGTGTTTCGTAGTGTAGTGTATTGTGTAGTGCTGTGTTGTATAGTGTAGTGTGTGTGTAGTGCTCTATTGTGTAGTACTGTTTAGTGTAGTGTTGTGTTGTGTAGTGTTGTGTTGTTAGTGTTGTGTACTGTGTCGGTGCAGTGTAGTGTAGTGTGGTAGTTGTGTGCCTGCATGGCGTGTTGTGTAGGTAATGTGTTTAGTGCTGTATTGGTAGTGCTGTGTTTTGTAGTTTGTGTTGTGTAGTGTGCTGTTGTTGTGTTAGTGAGGTGTTAGTGTCTGTGTTGTGTAGTTTGTGTAGTGCTGTGTTGTGTACTGTAGTGTTGTGTACTGCTGTGCGGTGTAGTGTGTGGTTGTGTTACTGTGTATGTGGAGTGTAGTGTGTGCTGTGTTGGTGTAGTGTGTTAGTGCTGCTGTGTTGTGTAGTGTGTGTGTGGTGTGTAGTGTGTGTTGTGTAGTTGTAGTGCTGTGTTATAGTGTAGTGTGTGTAGTGTTGTGTAGTAATGCGATTTGTAGTGTAGTGTAGTGTGTGTAGTGTTGTGTTGTGTAGTGCTGTGTTTCGTAGTGTAGTGTATTGTGTAGTGCTGTGTTGTATAGTGTAGTGTGTGTGTAGTGTGCTCTATTGTGTAGTACTGTTTAGTGTAGTGTTGTGTTGTGTAGTGTAAGTGTTCGTGTGTTGTGTGTAGTGTTGTGTAGTGTAGTTGTATCGGTAGTGTATTGTGTGTGGTAGTGTGGTGTAGTAGGTAGTGTGTGCTTTCTTTAAGTGCTGTGTTGTGTAGTTAGGGTGTGTAGTGTTGTGTAGTGTTGTTTGTTGTGTTGTGTGTGTAGTGTTATGTGTAGTGTTGTGTAGTGCTGTGTTTGTGTGTGTTATTGTGTGTGTGTGTGTGTAGGCTGTGTAGTGTGGTGTTGTGTACGGCCTGTTGTGTTGGTGTGTTGCTGTGTAGTGTAGTGTTGTGTAGTGTATGTGTTGTGTTGGTGGTTGTGTGTAGTTGGTTGGGTGTGTTGTCGTGTTTCCTGTAGCTGTTGTGTGTAGTGTTGTGTAGATGTCGTGTGTGCTTGTGTGTGTGTGTGTTATGTGTGGTGTTGTTGTGTTGTGATGGTGTAGGTTATGTGTAGTGTGTGTGAGTGTTTATTGTTTGTGTAGTGTTGTGTGTGTTGTGTGTAGTGTAGTGTGTAGTGTTGTTTGTTTGTGTTGTGTGTGTAGTGTTATGTGTAGTGTTGTGTAGTGCTGTTGTGTGTAGTGTGTGTACGTCGTTGTGTTGGTGTAGTGTTGTGTGTGAGTGTTGTGTGTGTGTCTGTATTTGATGGTGTGTGTGAGTGTGTGTGTGGTGTGTGTGTGTGTGTGTGTCTGTGTGTGTGTGTGTGAGTCTGTGTGTGTGGAGTCTTGTGTGGTGT
Organism: Kryptopterus vitreolus; assembly: GCA_030449085.1. NCBI lineage: Eukaryota > Metazoa > Chordata > Actinopteri > Siluriformes > Siluridae > Kryptopterus > Kryptopterus vitreolus. The sequence continues at coordinate 12,314,005 of JACRUU010000025.1, read as the reverse complement.
GTCTGTGTGAGTTCCTGTGTGTGTCTGTGTGTGTGAGTGTGAGCCTGTGTGAGTCTGTGTGAGTCTGTGTGTGTGAGTGTGTGAGTGTGTGTCTGTGTTGTTGTGTGTGTGATGTGTGTCCTGTGTGTGTGGTGTCTGTGGTGTGTGTCGTGTAGGTCTGTGGTGAGTGTGTGAGTGTGTGTTGTGTGTGTCTGTGGGTGTGTGTGTGTGTGCTGTGTGTGGTCTGTGTGTGTGTGTGCAGTGTGTGTGTGTGAGTCTGTGTGTGAGTCTGTGTGTGCTGTGTGTCTGTGTGTGTCTGTGTGTGTCTGTGTGAGTCTGTGTGTGTGTGTGTCTGTGTGAGTCGGTGTGAGTCTCTGTGTGAGTGTGAGTCTGTGTGAGTGTGAGTCTCTGTGTGTGTGTGAGTCTGTGTGAGTTGTTTATGTGAGTCTGTGTGAGTCTGTGTGAGTCTGTGTGAGTCTGTGTGAGTGTGTGTCTGTGTGTCTGTGTGAGTCTGTGTGTGTGTGTCTGTGTGAGTCTGTCTGTGAGTCTGTGTGTGTCTGTGTGAGTCTGTGTGAGTCTGTGTGAGTCTGTGTGAGTGTGAGTCTGTGTGAGTCTGTGTGAGTCTGTGTGTGTGTCTGTGTGTGTCTGTGTGTGTCTGTGTGAGTCTGTGTGTGTGTGTGTGTGAGTCTGTGTGTGTCTGTGTGAGTCTGTGTGTGTGAGTCTGTGTGAGTGTGTGTCTGTGTGAGTCTGTGTGAGTGTGTGTGTGTTGTGTGTGAGTCTGTGTGAGTCTGTGTGTGTCTGTGTGAGGTGTGTGTGTGTCTTGGGTGAGTTGTGTGATTGTGTGTGATGTGTGTGTCTGTGTGAGTCTGTGTGTGAGTCTGTGTGAGTCTGTGTGTGCTGTGTGTGTGAGTGTGAGTCGGTGTGTGAGTCTGTGTGTAGTCTGTGGTGTGATGTGTATATGTGTGAGTTGTGTGAGTGTGTGTGAGTGTGTGTGTGTGTGTGTTGTGTGTGTGAGTGTGTCTGTGTGAGTCTGTGTGTGTCTGTGTGTGTCTGTGTGTAGTCTGTGTGTGTCTGTGTGAGTCTGTGTGAGTCTGTGTGAGTCAGTGTGAGTCTGTGTGTCTGTGTGTGTGGCTGTGTGAGTCTGTGTCTGTGTGAGTCTGTGTGTGTGTGTGAGTCTGTGTGATGGGTGTGTCGTGGCTGTGTGTGAGTCTGTGTGTGGTGAGTGCTGTGTTGCTGGTGTGTCGTGTGTGAGTTGTCTGTGTGTGTGTGTGTCTGTGTGAGTCTGTGTGAGTGTGTGTCTGGTGTGAGTGTGTGTCTGTGTGAGTGTGTATGTGTGTGTCTGTGTGATTCTGTGTGAGTGTTGTGTGAGTGTGTGTGCTGTTGTGTGTGAGTGTGTGTGAGTCCTGTTGTGTGTGTGGAAGTGTCTGTGTCTGTCTGTGAGTGTGTGTCTGTGTGTGAGTCTGTGTGAGTCGTGAGTGTGTGTGAGTCTGTGTGTGATGGTGTGTGTGTGTGAGTGTGTGTGTGTCTGTGATGTGTGAGTCTGTTGTTGTGTGTGTGTCTGTGTGAGTCTGTGTGAGCTGTGTGAGTCTGTGTTGTGCTGTGTGAGTCTGTGTGTGTGAGTGTGTGTGAGTCTGTGTGAGTGTGTCTGGTGAGTCTGTGTGTCTGTGTGAGTCTGTGTGTGTCTGTGAGTGTCGTGTCTGCTGTGAGTCTGTGTGAGTGTCTGTGTGAGTTGTTGGGAGTTGTGTTGTGTGTTGTGTGTGTGAGTCTGTGTGTGTCTGTGTGAGTATGTGTGTGTGTGAGTGTGTATACTGTGATGTGTGTGTGTGTGTGAGTATGTGTGTGATGTGTTTGTGTGTGTGTGAGTCTTGTGTGTGTGTGTGTGAGTGGTGTCTGGTGTGTGTGTGTCTGTGTAGTTCTGTGTGTGAGTGAGTGTGTGTGTGTGTGAGTATGTGTGTGTTTGTGTGTGTTGTGTGTGTGTGTGTGTGGTGTGTGTGTGTGTGTATGTGTGATGTGTGTGTGTGTGTGTGTGTGAGTGTGTGTGTGTGTGAGTGTGTATGGTGTGTGTTGTGTGTGTGTGTGTGTGTGTGTGTCGTGTGTGAGTGTGGTGTGTGTGTATGGTGTGTCTCTGTGTGAGTGTGAGTGTGTGTCTGTGTGAGTCTGTGTGTGTGTGTGTCTGTGTGTCTGTGAGTGTGTGTGAGTGTCCTGTGTGAGTCTTTGTGTGTGTGTGTGTGTGAGTCGTGTGTGGTGATGTGTGTCTGTGTGAGTATGTGTTGTGTGTGTGAGTCTTGTGTAGTCTGTGTGTGTGTGTGTGTGTGTGTCTGTGTGGTGTGTGTGTGTGTGTGAGTGGTGTCTGTGTGAGTGTGTGTCTGTGTGTGTGTGTGTGAGTCTTGTGTGTGTCTGTGTGTGTGTGTGGTGTGTGTGTGTGATGTGTCTGTGTGTGTCTGTGTGTGTGTAGTGTGTGTGTGTGTGTATAATTGTGTGTGTGTGAGTGTGTGAGTGTGTGTGTCTGTGTGAGTCTGTGTGTGTGTGTGTGTGTGAGTGTGTGTGTGTGTGTGTGTGTGTGTGTGTGTGTGTGTGTGTGAGTGTGTGTGAGTGTGTGTGAGTGTGTGTGATTGTGTGGTGTGTGAGTGTGTGTGTGTGTGTGTGTGTGTCTGTGTGTGTGTGTGTTATTGTGTGTAGTCTCGTGTGTGTGTGTGTGTCTGTGTGAGTGTGTGTGAGTGTGTGTCTGTGTGAGTCTGTGTGTGTGTGTGTCTGTGGTGTGTATGTGTGTGTGAGTTGTGTGTGTGAGTGTGTGTGTGTGTGTTGGGTGTGTTGTGTGTGTCTGTGTGTGTCTGTGTGTGTGTGTGTGTGTGTGTGTCTGTGTGTGTCTGTGTGTGTGAGTCTGTGTGTGTGTGTGTGTGTGTAGTGTGTGTGAGTCTGTGTGTGTCTGTGTGTGTGAGTGTGTGTCTGTGTGTGTCTGTGTGGAGCCACAGGTAGCACAGTCCACACAGACACACAGTCCTGGTTTATGTAAGTGAAAACACTATAATTACTTTTAAACATTTACATGAATATTTGATCTCTATTCTCTATGTTGACTAAAGTTTCACCAATAATGAAGATAAAACATTCATATTTGTCCATTTGGATGAGAATATTAAAACGTTGAATACATACAGTATTATTTTAAGGTACATAAAATGTGTGATTAATTTGTGATCAATCAAGAATTAATTCACAACAATCATGTGATTTATAAGGATTCAAATATTTGAACTGATAATCATCTCTATCTAAAAAATCTGTCTGTCAGTGTGGTTTTCTCTTCCATCCATAAAAAAGCTGCATCATTCAAAGAAAAAAGACTAAACAAACCAACAGTTTCTCACAGAAGTAAGTACACCCCTCAACCCTGTAGCACGGGGGCCGAGACCATACACAAGGTGTAACAGGACAGGTTTCACTCACAGGCCTCGCCATGGTCAACCAAAGAATTTGAGTGCACGTGCGCAGCATCACATGCAGAGGTTTGGTTTGGGAGATGTATGAGTGTTACCTGTGGCTGCCAGAAGTATGCATTGCTGTAGAGCAGGGGTCACCAACGTGGTGCCCGTGGTGCCAGGTAGCCCCCAAGGAGCACATGAGTAGCTCTCAGGCTTGCTATAAAAGTAGCGTCAGTGCCTGTCAGTGCTCAGACGATATGCCATACACTGCAGATATTGACGAGTACAAAGACAAATGTGTCTTGCCTACAGTCAAACAAGAAATTCTTTCTTTGCAGGTTTTTGGAAGCTGGAGTCGGGGCGCAGTCATGATATGACCTGATCCCTGGAGCACAGCGTGTTAAGGGCCTTTGCGCGTGGCATTTTGGCGATACCGCAGATCAGTAGCCCAGCGCGTTAACCACTGAGCTACCTGCTCCCCATATTCAATATCGCAGTATTCCAACATGATAACGACCCCAAACACGCCTCCAAGGTGACCAGTGCCTTGCTAAAGAAGCTGAAGTTAAAGGTGATGGACTGGCCAAGCATTTCTCCAGACCTAAATCCTACTTTCTTTATATTTTACCCAGCGTTCCAACCTTTTTGAATTGGGGATGTAAATGCACACAGGAAAGCCTTAGAGCTCATTTTTTACATTTAAACATTTTAACGTTTTAAAAAAATGATAAAATTAAACACATGAGTGTTAAATGTCTGCTTTTTGTCTACATTCTGTTCTTGTTTAAAGGTATAGAATCGCTGTAGAAGTATACTGTCAGGACATAAACCAAAGATTAGAGTATTTACTGCCTCAATCTATTTATTTATTCTCTTTACAAAGGTAAGTTTAATTAGCTTTACTTAACAGACAGTTGCACATGAAAGTGAGTGGTGACACTAATTGTTAAAATATAGTAAATGTAGCGTATATTTTAATATATATACACACATGTGATATGCAAACATAATCTGATAAAAACGGCAGCCATTTTATGAAGCGTGAAAGGGGTCACTTTAAGTTATGTATTATAAAATTCTATTTAAGTCTTTATATTTATGTATTATTTATTTTAGATATTTATTATTTTCTCAGCAGTAAAGCATTAAAAATCCAGCTTCATTGATATTTTAACAGTAAATGTGGTGGTATTATGTTGTAAGAAATGTGTATTCATAAAGTAATGGAGAAACATTAAACTTCTCTGTCCATAATAAATAAAAGTCCTTGTGATAAAACAAATCTGCAGATCGTTAAAGCACAATGTGATCGTGAAACTGTTTAGGTAATTTCATCTAATAGTTACAGCTCTATATAGATATATTTTATGTTGCTTTCATGTAAATGAGCTGTATAAATGCTTAAAGTTTAAATTGAAACAACTTGTATTGAACGCTCTTCCATGAAGCGATGTCTGATAGACAGGCAGACGCTGTGGTATCTGATGGAGGAACGAGAAGATCAGTTGAGTATCATCAGAATAGCAGTGGTAGTCAAATCCATGAGAGAAGATGATTTCACCAAGAGAGAGAGAGAGAGAGAGAGAGAGAGAGTATAGAGTGGTTCTAAGTTATTTAGAGTTCTCCTGAGTGTCAGCCAGCCGTCTTAACACTGTAAGTGTTTAACCTATTAACCTTCAACGCCATGTAGCAGGCATCCATCTTCCTGTTGTATAAATACACCTGAAGACACACAGTCCCTGCCAGATTGTTTCTTCCTGCTCTGCATTGGACTTCGGATTCGGTTTCGTACTACTCTCACTCTCTCTCCACCTCTCGGCTCACACAATATGCCACATGGACTCATACATATCTCATGCATATACACACATATGTGTGTGTGTGTGTGTGTGTGTGTGTGTGTGTGTGTGTGTGTCCTGTGTTTTTGGGGTTGTAAAACCGTTTTCTTCAGAGTGATTGAGATGCAATTTACAATGCAAGAGAGAGAATTATTATCAGAAGTTTGAGGAAGTTGTTTTCTCAGCTCCTTGGTGGTTACTCACACTCTGGGAGAATGGGTCTTGTTTTTAGTGTGTATAGTAAAATAAAAGAAGACAAGTCCAGACATGTTAAAAGGTTTGGGGGAAGATGCAGGATGCTAGCTGGCTCAGTCAGTAGTTGGTGATAAAAGTGTAACAATCTTCACCTCCCTCAAGATGTCTTAACACAGGGGATTTTTGTGCAAATGTAAATGTAATTATTCTTAAAAAGATTGTCAGTCTGATGCACTACAACTACCAGTTTGAGCGCACCATGTGGACAGGTAGTTTGAGTGTGCTCTACATTCCCACACAGAGAGAACCTACTATTTAGACACCCGTGTGTTAGCGGTGGGGGAATGCTCTGTATTGTTGTGCAGGTTAGGTTGTACTTAGCTAGGGAAGTTGTTTTGCTTTGTTTTGACAGCGTCATTGAGGCCACCACCGCGAATCATCACTTCTCTGTGAACTCACTGATCCTGGCTGGTGGTTTCTTTTCACTTGTATATAATCCTGTCACTCATGTAAATCAATGAAAAGTAAATCAAGACTTTTGAGTGTAAAACCAGATCTCGCCTTTGTCCCTTCTTCAAGCACATCATATGTTATGCTACATATCCTACACACAAGACAGAACGTAACACAGAGGAAGTGCACTACATATGCAATATTTACTTTGAGAATGTGGATGAAGTTTAGAGAAGGACAGAACGAGTTGTGTGTTTGTGGACCTCGAGAACGTGTAAGATGTTATATCATCTTTTATAATTGATTATAATTTCATTTATAATCATTTCCAATTATGATCATTTGCATCTGTTCACCAGCAGGTCCAAAATGCAGTTACACAATCGAGAGTTCAGTCGTCATTCTTATTTGATGAATTTTTGGATGGGATGGTATCATATCATCTTACACATCGAAGGGACCACCTTTTTTGTGTCCACCTCTCTGATGACTCTCCTCATCCCTGAACACTTCTACATTTTAAACAATCAGTTTACCAAACCCCTCAGCAAGATCGTCCACAACATCTACATATGAACCATTAAAAGCATCCAAACTGGTTACTTAAGAGTCTGTACTGTACTGTACTAGATATCAAGGCCCTTCACCTCGTACACACATGTCTCAGCAAGGTTAGAAAAATCACAAATATTCTCAGTCGCATAGTCACATGTCCTGTTCAACAAACTACCATCAGGAAGGCAGTATCAGACTGTAGGCTGAAGAAAAGTTTTCATCTTCAAACTATCAGGATCCTAAATGAACTGTGTTATACTTTTCATACATATTTGCACAATTATAATTACAATGAACATTTGCAATTTTCATGTTACTCAAACTACCATTCTCGGTTTGACTCTCTGAGTTGGGAGCAGTGGGATGGACTCTGTCTGGATACGAGCTATTCCAGAATGGCCAGCTCCCAACACCTGATACCAGCTGCAGAGATTCCTGGTGGCTTTTCTTCTCCACAGACTCATATCATCCAACTTCCCCCCATCCAGTGGAGACCTGAGGCAGAACTAGTGTTTAACATGCTGAAGAGACTATTCAGAGAAACACACTTCCTGACTTTCCCAGACCCTAGGCCGGCAATTCATTGTAGATGTCAGCTCCATAGACGAGGGGTTGGAGCTGTTCTCTCTCGGGATCTAACACACCTTCCACATCTCCAGACTCAAGTTATGTCAAGTGACCACAAGTACCTCCAGGATCTCCAACAAGCCTTAAGTGCCTTAATCCTCATCAGGCCTTATGTGCAATGTTTTTCACCCAGTTCAACTATACATCACCTACCATCCTGGCTCGAAGAATGGTAAGTGGATGCCTTGTCTCCAGTTTATGTCCCCGAGACCACATGGACCCAGAACCAATCATTCCTTCCAAGCTCATCCTCAGACCCATAGAGTGGTCTCTGAGGAGATCCATAATGCCTCTATCACAGAGCCTGCCCCACCAGAACACCCAGAGGAGAGGACGTATGTCCCAACAGGATGTCCTGTCCTTCCCACTCTTACTCTGTGCTGTACACACAATGGTCCCACTACCCATCTTACAATGACCCTGGTCCCACATCGGTATTGATTTTGTTACTGACTTACCCAATTCTAATGGTAACACATGTTCTTGTTGTAGTAGGTCACTTCCCAAAGACTTGCAGACTGATTCCACTCTGTGGCTTACCTACTGCTCTAGAAATGTCCAAAGTACTTTTCCACCACGTGTTCTACAACTTTGGCCTCTGGAGGAGATTGTGTAGTATCAGGATCCAGATTCTGCATAAAGTCTGAACTGCAGCTTCACTGATGACTGCCGTGCAACCTTGGATGGACCAGATGGATGAAGTCGTGGACGGTTGGTGAACGACCACCACGTCCCGACAAGGCTGCGACGTTTTGGGCTGGAATCATGGGGAGAGGTGTTTTTTTGCCCTCACAGAGACCTGGATATCGCCTCAGAACACCGCCACACCGGCTGCTCTCTCATCTGCTTATGCCTTTTCTCATTCACCCAGAGCAACAGGCAGAGGTGGTGGTACAGGCTTATTGTTGTCTCTGTGATGGTGTTTCACATCTCTCCTTTAGTCTCATCTAACCATCTCTCTTTTTGAATTCCATCGCCGTCGTAATGGAGGTTCCTTTAAAACGGCTCTAAAATAAGATCAACTAATCTCATTATAAACACAAATAACATTAACTAAAGTTACTCCATAAAGTTCTCAACATCTTTACACTTTCTTCATTCCTTAATCAGTTAAAATGCCACATTCTCCCCTCTGTCTCTCTCTCTCTCTCCCTCCTCTCTCCCCCTCTCTTCTCTCCCTCTCTCTCTCCCTCTCCCCCCCTCTCTCCGTCTCTCCCCTCTCTCTCCTCTCTCTCTCAAAAAACCTCTCTCTCCCCCACTCTCTCCCGTCTCCTCCCCTCTCTCTCTCTCCTCTCCTCCCTCCCTCTCCTTCTCTCCCTCTCTCTCTCCTCCTCCTCCCTCTCTCCGCTCCCTCTCCCCCTCTCTCTCCCTCTCTCTCGTCCCCCTCCCCTCTCTCCCCCTCTCCCCCCCTCTCTCTCTCTCTCTCCTCTCCCCCTCTCCCTCACTCTCTCTCGCTCTCTCTCCAGAATCCCCCCCTCCTCTCTCTCCCTCTTCCTTTCCCACCCTCTCTCTCTCCTCCCCTCTCTCCGTCTCCCCCCTCCTCGTCTCTCCTCTCCCTCTCCCCCCCCACTCCGCTCTCCCTCTCCGCAAACCCCGTAACCTCTCTCCAAAAGAGAGATAAAGAGAACCCCCCGCCCCCTCCGAGTCTCCTTCTCAAATCCGTCCCCCCGCGAGGAAGGCCCTCACCCCCCTACCTCGTCAAGCATCTCTCCCAGCTCTCTTCTCTCTCTCTCCCCCCCCCCTCCCCTCTCCTCCTCCCGCCGCCTCCTATCCTCAGTCTCTCCACTCTCTCTCTCCCCCTCTCTCTCTCTCCCCCCCCTCTCTCTCGCCTCCCCATTTCTCTCCCACCTCTCTCACTCCCCCTCTCTCTCTCCGTCTCCTCTCCCCCCCCTCTCTTCTCACCTGTAGTGATGTCCTGAGCTTCTGGCTGTTATGGGTCAGAATGAAAGGCTTGCAGTTCTTCAGTGGTGAGATCATGTGAATGCCCGTGTCCTGGGCTTGAATGATCCAACTTATAAAGATTTATAAGCAATCTTTAATATTATCTATGATTTTGTGATATTTTGTGTTTGTCTGTCACATAAAATCCTAATAAAATATATTTGTTTATAGTTATATAATTTACTTAGAAACATCAGACACATTGGTACCATGATGTGCAACACAATGAACATTTACCACAGCAATGGAAGGAGAGAATTGTCTCAGAAAATTACAGAGCAGCATCTTAAAGGTAAAGCCTATACGACCTTCAACAAGCAGCAGTTCCACTTAATAATATTATTCAGAAGTTTAAGGTCCAAAAGAGACTGGACGTCC
>JACRUU010000025.1:12297117-12299617 GCA_030449085.1 Kryptopterus vitreolus | reverse complement strand
TTTGTTTCTGCCCGTGTGGGCTGCGAGTTGGTGTCGGTGTGGGTGGCTCCGTGGTGGATGCGGTGTGTGTCTTTTTTGTCATTTGCTGCCTTGGGTGTTTGCTTCGTAGTGTCATTTTGGTTGTGGCTGCCGGTTTGTTGTGGTGGATGTTTCTGCCGTTGTGGCTGCGGTGGTGTCGGTGGTGGTTGGCTCCGTGGCGTTGTGGTGCTGACGGTGGTGTCTGTTGGTGGCTGTCTTGGTGGACTTCATGCGGTGAGTTTCCGGTGGGTGTGGCTAAGCCCTGCGGTGGTGGGTTGGCTTGCGGTGGGTGTCGGTGGTGGCTGTGTGGTGTCGGTGTAGTCGGTGTTGGTGGCTGTTTTGGTGTGTGTGTCGTTGGTGGTGGTGGTGCTAGGTGTGGACATGCGGTGGTGTAGGTGGTGGTGGATGAAGTGGTGGATGAGGTGGTGTAGGTGGTGGTGGATGAGGTGGTGGATGAGGTGGTGGTGGATGAGGGGACCTAATCAGGTTACTTAATCATTCCCCAGATGTTACAGCCACATGTTTATGTTACTGATGATGTGCTTCTTTTGATTGCTATAATTTAACCACAATAGAATAGTTTTGTCAGTGTGACGTGCATGACGTGCATGACATTCACCACAGCACTAAACAAAATAACTATCACTTTCTTTCATGGTGTTAGCAGCTTACAGCTGACCGTGTTGTCTGTTATAATGTCTTTAAGATGTTTTTATTTTGTTACTGATATTATATAAACTATTTCCTGACAGATTTCCCCACGCTGCATTGCTCAGGACTGCGTTTGGAGCAGCGTTTTCAGCGTGCGTTCACTGGACACGTTATCAATGTGCATTATATTTGGATCTGTTGATGTGGAAGACGTTCCTCACTCTCCAATGGAACTGTTTTTGAAGACCTTGTTTTTTGTTTAAACTATTCATAACCGAGGAAGTTGAAAGCAGTACTATACATCTAAATATTAGAAAGGATTTATTTCCTCAAAATGGATCAGCAAGCAAGTGGGGTAGAGGATCCCAATAAACCCCCAAAAAAGAAATCAAACGAGGATGATAATAAAAACAAAAAGCTGGTATGTACATTTCTTATTTATTTATTTATTTTTATCTTGTGCGATTTCCTAAACTGTTAGCATGTAGCAGGTCTTACAATGATAGTGATTAGTGATAGTCATAGTCACTGTGATTGTTAATAACTGTTTTAAGTTATTATTACTTGTTTTTTCCCCCTCATAACCACTTGCCTTCACAGCACAAGACTTTTCTTTATGCTTGTGTTTGTCTATATTAATTTTAGTGTGAAGATGTTTTTTATGCCATGACTTCTTTCTCTCTGTATTTTATATGCTGTCTTTGATCAATCATGAATAGTTTGTTTGAATGCAAACATGAACTTTATTAGTTCATTATTATTTATTAATGAGTTATTAACTTTGACAGGTTCTATTAAGAGCATTTTATGAAATAGTTTGCGTAAATATTGTGGTGTTGAGCTTGGAGTCATACTATTTTTGACCAAGCAGTCATGCAAAAAAATTTGAATCAATAATGAACACAATTCATTCATTCATTCTTTCATTCATCTTCTACCACTATATCTTCCCCCTCGGGACACACACACACACACACACACACACACACACACACACACACACACACATTCATACACTAGGGACAATTTTCCAAGGTGCCAATCAACCTACCGCGCATGTTTTTTGGACCGGGAAGGAAACCGGAGAACCCGGAGGTGTGTGGTGGATGAGGGGAGGTGTGTGGTGGATGAGGATGGTTGGGTCACTGGTCTGACTGGACCTGTAGATTAGGTTGGGTCACTGGTCTGACCTTCACAACACTGTTAACCAAATATGCTGTTCTTTATCTCGCACTGGTTTAGTATTTCTTAACAGATATTTTACTCAACTAAATTCCATAACGTTACATTAAATTTCTGTTTTTCTTCTTCCCAGTATAATGTTTTCCTCGAGTTCTGATCCAAATCTTTAGGCCTCAAAGTAAACAGCACAATATGTTACAGAGAGAGAATCGGCCGGAGCATGCTCCTGTTATTTAGCAGTGATTTGAATATATTATTGACACTTGAACATGCAAAATTAGAACAGCAAGATATTTACTGTACAAACAATGGAGGCAGTGGAAAACAAGGATGTGTAATCTGTATATTTATAAACTGCCAAATGTAGATAATCATGTTATACAGTTATGAGAGCGAGTTGGACAGGGTTTATCATCAAAGTCAAAAAAAGTAAAAAAAAAAAAAAAGTAAAACAAGAAAAACCTGGTTCTAATATCATGTATCTGTCCAAAAATACAGTGATTTATTATTTAGATGTTTGTGTTCTTTACTGTTGTTTTATGGGTTATTATGGTAAAATATGATATTTTTACATAGCAATAATACAAAAAATGCGATATTCTTGAATTTACATGAACAGAATGTATTTGTTAACTAAACAGTAATTTCA